>VYZR01055346.1:0-30409 GCA_013400675.1 Oxylabes madagascariensis | reverse complement strand
TTTCATTAGTCCTATCACCTAGCACTACACCCTCCTGAATATGCTACAACAGGGAAACTTTATTTAAGGTCAAAGCTTTTCTAAGCAAGGAGATGAATGATGTTGTTGCTCCTGTCCATACACTGTGTTCTCTACAGTCTGCTAAAATCCTTGATTAAACATGTTGGCTGCTTACATGAGAGTCATCCTTATATGACCTGAGATTAACCAAAGGGTTAATCCCACAGTAAATAGGAAATCAAACCCCTAGTGGAAAAATTCAGTAGGTAGTGGGAAGCCGGAAGGGTGAAAAGAAGAGGAATGAGTTCCTTGTCCTACATCCTCAGTCCATTCCCTCCTCAGTCCATTCTGGTTGAGGCTGAATGTTGGTGTGCTAGGGAATGGAAAAAAGAGTAGTGCAGCACTGCTCTGCCTCCTTTTTTTCTGAAATTTCTCATTTCGTGTGAGGGGACTTTTACCCTTGTTCATAACTGTGCTGCTAACATAAGCCTGAGAGGGACCCATTCAAGCCTTGCCAAGATTCAGCAATCAGATTCAGTGCTGGCTGGGCCAACCTCATGGGGACATTCCAAAGTGAGGACAATCTTCAGATTCCTCTAGATACCTTTCCTTGTTGCTGCCTTCTTTTAGGGACATGGTTTAGTGGTGGGCTTGTCAGTGTTGCGTTAGTGGTTGAACTCTTAAAGGTCTTTTTCAACCTAATCAATTCCATGATTATGGGACTCTGGAGGATGCTCCATCTGATTGCCCAGGGTACTCCAGAGTTTGGCACTAGAAGCTCATCATCCAGGTCCTTGTACATCTCAGCTGTCCGGAGACTGTCATCTCTGGCTGTGGGGTAGCGATACCATTGCTTTCGGCCCCAGCCATGTCTCCAGCAGCTCCAGGAGACCTGGAAGCCTGTGCAGACACTGAAGGGGAGGTCTACACCTCCATGGTCCATGAATAAAATATTGTCAAGCAAGTGGGCAGCTGCATTTATATTTCTGAACAGTCTTGGGGCATAAACAGCAAGAGGAATGTATGACAGAAATGCCAGCTGGCAGAGAGAAGATCTTGAGTGAGGTCTGGTTCCCAGAGAAAATCCTAAAAACTCTTCTGGGGGCTGAGGGGACAGAAATAAAAAGAGAAATTCCTTTTGCCACTTAGTAAAAGAAAAAATAACCACAACTTCAAAAAACTAAGAGTTAAAAATAAAATAGAAAATAACTATAAGCAAGGGATTAAAGAACATTTTTCTCCTTCATGTTTCCCCTCCCCACCACAAAAAAAAAAAAAAAAAAAAAAAGGTTGTGGTTGAGTTTTTTATATTGCAGGATTTCAAATAAAGTTGACTTTTAAATCTTGCCCTGACATCTGGTTTGTAATTAATGGAGCAGTAAATAGGCGGGAGACAGAAGCTGCCTCAGAAGCCTGTCCTTGATACATGACTCTCCAGCAATATAGCTGGATGAGCGATACCACCCCCAGGCCCCAGCACTTAAACAAAATCCAGACTGGTTTTGGTGGCAACACAAGCCATTTCATCTTCCTCCGAGAACAAAGCTGCCAATTATCTTGCTGCGGTTGGGGATTTGATGCTGGTGACAGACATTGAAGGAAATATCTGCATTATGAGGATATGGATTGTCTAATATAACTGACCTTGCTAGTATCTTAATTGTGTTTTGTTTTACCTGAGGACAATCTACTTCAAGAGGAAAATGATGCTAACAGCTGCTATGCTTTCTTCATTGCTCAAATGTTAACAAAAAGCTTTCTGTAAGGGAAGGTAGAAAACACTGTTCTGTGAAGGTACTTGAGTTAGAGGGATTTTAAGGGTTATGAAGACACTATTAAAACGTTTAACCTTCCTCTTTTTCACATCATAAATGAAGTGCTGCTGTGAACTGGTCACATAACATCACCCATCACTAAGGTGGTACTGGGAGGACAGTGGGGCCACGACTCTTGTCCTTATTCCATACGTGAGCAGCTGCGTAGGGACCAAAAGAACAACCTCACATTTTGGTTCTTCCCCACCTCCATCTGCATTAACCCATTGCAGGGAAACCAGGTACTCTGCAGGGAGCAGATTGACGTTCCCAGTCTTATAAAAGTTGTAGGAGACTTGATGGGACCATCATGACTTTTGTTACTTCATTCCACATTTCAGCTGGCTTTCAGCTCATGCCCC
Organism: Oxylabes madagascariensis; assembly: GCA_013400675.1. Taxonomy (NCBI): domain Eukaryota; kingdom Metazoa; phylum Chordata; class Aves; order Passeriformes; family Timaliidae; genus Oxylabes; species Oxylabes madagascariensis. The sequence continues at coordinate 28,233 of VYZR01055346.1, read as the reverse complement.
ACAGGTTGAAGCCTTTCACCATTTGCCAAATTTGCCTGTAATGGAGTTATTTATTGATCTCACCATGTCCTAAATTGGAAGATTTGGCTTCCTTTCGCATGAGATTCTCAGCAGTCTGTTCCCTACAAGCATTATTACATGTTGTAACTCACTGAGAAAAGGCCTCCTGGTCCAGAAGGACATGGTTATCAATTATATGGATATCAGTAGTGGCTTTCAGGGAGGACGAGTCCCAGCTGCACTTGGTGCAGGTGTGTGTGCAGACAGGTGGATGGTTCTGTGTGCAAAGAGAGCAACAACTGAAGAGACCAGAAGAAAAGACAGCAGGAGAGTGGGAGAAATGAAGGTTCTGAGGGATGCCTCTACTGCATGCTGGTCTGGGAAACTCCATGCCTGCCTCCAGTAAAGTTTAAGCAGGACAGAGAAACATGCTGTTTGCCTAATTTCCAAAAAATTCCCTCCCAATATAGGAGGCTTTCAGAGAGCAGAGAGCAGGACCAGATTAATCACGGCCACAAATACTTAATTTTGTTATGGTCACACTTCATCCTGCTCTTTTGCTGGCTCTGGAGTGTATTCAGTTCTGCAGGGATGTGATGCAGGGTGCTGAGCCCACAGGAAAATATTTACATTTTTTTCTTTCACCCCCAACCCCAATAATTCTTTCATACCCCTGTTCTAAGGCCACCTTATTCAATAAAATTCCTCTGACTCAGAGACAGGACTCTTGCCCAAGACCTTTTGTCACCCCTATTCCATGATACCCTCTCTATTTCTCCCTCAATTTTCTTCAGATCACATCAAATTCCCAGGTCCTTTTCCTGCCAGAGCTGGAGGTACTTCTGACAGAAGTATGCTACTGCACCTTTGCTTGCCTACGCAAAGGAATGGCAGGATTTGTTGTGGAATAAGGGGCAGGTATGGCCTGGCCACTGCAAAGCAGTGTAGGAGCCACCACTGCCAGCAACAGTTGCAAAAGGGTAGATGGAGCATGCGAGATGTTGATAAGGAAAACCAGTGGCAGGTGGTGGGAGAGGACAAGCAAACCAACATGGAAAGCTGGCTAGAAACAGCTGGGCAGAGCAGCACCTAAAAGGAACCAGCTGAAAAATTGCATTACAAGGAAATAAACCACATCTGAGCTGGGTGCCTGCATCTCAGAAAACGCAACAAGGAGGATGATGGCTCCTAAAAGGAAATAGTGATTCATCTCTTTACAGGGAATGTGACAGAGGAGGGCAAAGGAAAGGCAGCACTGAGCCAGAGGCTGCTGCTCTTTTCCAACAATACACCTCCAGCTTCTGAGCCCATTCACCTTGTTCATTCACAAATGAGACCTGGCAAATGCCCATTGTGCAGGAAGCTTCAGAGAGGCGAGGTTGCAGTGCCAGCTCTTGGCAGGTGTGTCAGGATGGAGACTCTCTCCNATTACAAGGAAATAAACCACATCTGAGCTGGGTGCCTGCATCTCAGAAAACGCAACAAGGAGGATGATGGCTCCTAAAAGGAAATAGTGATTCATCTCTTTACAGGGAATGTGACAGAGGAGGGCAAAGGAAAGGCAGCACTGAGCCAGAGGCTGCTGCTCTTTTCCAACAATACACCTCCAGCTTCTGAGCCCATTCACCTTGTTCATTCACAAATGAGACCTGGCAAATGCCCATTGTGCAGGAAGCTTCAGAGAGGCGAGGTTGCAGTGCCAGCTCTTGGCAGGTGTGTCAGGATGGAGACTCTCTCCTTTTTTTTTTTTTTTGTGGGTGAACTCCCATGTGCAACCCTGAAGAGCAATGGCAAAATTCTTTGCTGGCTGATGAGGTAGGAAAAGGGAAAATGCATCACTGCTTCAGGATGATCTAAAACCAAAGCTCCTCTTCAGCATCCGTCTCCTCTCCAGGCGCCAGTGCCTCCTACATAGAAGGAAAGGGCAGTGGCACCTGGAGGATGTCTCCAGCAGAACCCAGGGGAAAAGCAGCACCAAGCCAAAAATCATCAAGCATATATCTCATTGTTTTGAAAATATTTTTTCCACTTAGGACTTAGCCCTCTTTATTTCAAAGCCAGGAGAGGAGCCTCAAAACCAGCATCATGCTCCAAGTACTGCTAATATAACAATCCCTAGCAGCTGCCACGCAGGATTCTCCACTTACATTTGTTTTGCTTCTTTTGTGACATTTGATTGAAGTCTTGCTATCCTAAATGTTAATTAAAGTGCTTGGAGGCAAGGCCTAAATTTCACTTTGCCTCCCAAGTTCCCAGCTCCATCCTCCTCCTCCTCCAAATATGTTTTGCTATAAATTACTGGCACTGTTTCTGTTGATAGTCAACATAATCAAACATTTGTAAGCATGCTGTCTCTTCAATCTGTTCAGTTGATGCACTTTACCTGATCTTTCATTAAAGTAATCAAAACACTTGCTGTGCCACGTCTAATGAATGTTGCATGTATGATTAAGTACTTTCATTCATATTGCAAGTTTGATTTAATGTAATCTGCCTTTCAGACAGCCATTAGCCTAGCTCCTGCGTGAATTCGATTAATTGGCTGAATTCTTCCAGATGTCCTTTAAGTATTACAGGAATTTCTATGTAAAAACAGCAGGGACCATCTAGCAGAGAAGCAAACAATGATACGTTATATTGCTGCCATGACTTACAAAAAGCTGGATTCATTTTCATTAATAAAACATCTGTACTGCTGCACAGCTATGCATCAAGATGCATTTATTTCATATGTTTATTTCTCTTATGACTATAAATAGACAGTTAAACAGAAACACGGTGTGTTCAGTTGGAAGATAAACAAACGGAACTGTATCAGAAATGAAAATCGAAATAAAGAATGTCAGAGTTAGGACTTATAAAATAAGCATCATGTTGTAACAAACATGGCAGCAACTCCTATGGCTATATGGTATTTCATAGGTTAAATGTATTTTTCTTGGAGCATGATGAATCTGAAAACAATTGGTTCCTGGGTTGAAATGTCCTGTGTCCGGTATATGTTTATATGGCATGGCTTATTGTACCTTTAAGTGGGAGGGAAAATGCAGTTTGGCATTTTTGAGTGGTATACAGTAAAGGGAAAAAGTGTCATTAAAATAAAAAATTTTTCTTAATTCTCAAAATGAGAATTATTTTCTTTTTTTTTTTCCTCCCCACAAAGTTACCCTTCAGAAAGGAATCACTTTTTCCTAAAAAGTCCCCAAAAGCCAGTTTGTGTTTCAGTGCCTACTGTACCCAGCCTCTGCAGGACAGGGTGCTGTTTCAGGGCATGGGGAGAATGCCTCCACAACACAAAGTAGCTCCCTTCACTTTCTGCTGACCTTGCTAGATCTGAGAGCACCTTTTGAAGAAGGATGTGAGATCTCAGAATCTTCTTGCCCCTTTTGTCCTCTCTCCCCCTGCCTACCCTTCTCATCCTTGGGAATGAGCCCATGGGGCGGACTGGGGAAGTCTGGCAGGAGTTCAACACTGACCCTGCAGCCCTGANTTAGCCTAGCTCCTGCGTGAATTCGATTAATTGGCTGAATTCTTCCAGATGTCCTTTAAGTATTACAGGAATTTCTATGTAAAAACAGCAGGGACCATCTAGCAGAGAAGCAAACAATGATACGTTATATTGCTGCCATGACTTACAAAAAGCTGGATTCATTTTCATTAATAAAACATCTGTACTGCTGCACAGCTATGCATCAAGATGCATTTATTTCATATGTTTATTTCTCTTATGACTATAAATAGACAGTTAAACAGAAACACGGTGTGTTCAGTTGGAAGATAAACAAACGGAACTGTATCAGAAATGAAAATCGAAATAAAGAATGTCAGAGTTAGGACTTATAAAATAAGCATCATGTTGTAACAAACATGGCAGCAACTCCTATGGCTATATGGTATTTCATAGGTTAAATGTATTTTTCTTGGAGCATGATGAATCTGAAAACAATTGGTTCCTGGGTTGAAATGTCCTGTGTCCGGTATATGTTTATATGGCATGGCTTATTGTACCTTTAAGTGGGAGGGAAAATGCAGTTTGGCATTTTTGAGTGGTATACAGTAAAGGGAAAAAGTGTCATTAAAATAAAAAATTTTTCTTAATTCTCAAAATGAGAATTATTTTCTTTTTTTTTTTCCTCCCCACAAAGTTACCCTTCAGAAAGGAATCACTTTTTCCTAAAAAGTCCCCAAAAGCCAGTTTGTGTTTCAGTGCCTACTGTACCCAGCCTCTGCAGGACAGGGTGCTGTTTCAGGGCATGGGGAGAATGCCTCCACAACACAAAGTAGCTCCCTTCACTTTCTGCTGACCTTGCTAGATCTGAGAGCACCTTTTGAAGAAGGATGTGAGATCTCAGAATCTTCTTGCCCCTTTTGTCCTCTCTCCCCCTGCCTACCCTTCTCATCCTTGGGAATGAGCCCATGGGGCGGACTGGGGAAGTCTGGCAGGAGTTCAACACTGACCCTGCAGCCCTGAGCTCAGAACAGCTTAATTTTCCTGAATGTGTGGCACTTCTCATCCAAGTCAGAGAGCTGCAGGGCTCTGCCTGTCACCACTCGGTTTCTCTGGGCTCTGCCGTCAGGAACGGAGGAAGGGAGAGGAGCAGCAGCACTGCAGCAGTGCTCCATCAAGCGGCTCCGTCTCACCTGGGAACAGGTGAATACTCTTCCCTCTCCTCCCTGAATCCCTCTTTCCCAGCTGCTGCACAGCTTATAAGTGTGTTTGGTCCTTGAGGTCCTTCTCCTGCACCAGGCAAATTATTACCACTTTGTACCACGTCAGGACTTTACTGACTGCCCTGTCAAGATGAGCAGGAGCTCGTGCTAGCCAGTTCATTTTCAAGGGCTGTTTTAATAGATGATGGATTTACAGGAGACATCTGAAATAATATTGCTCAGCAAAACTTAAGTGTACAGTGAAAGGGATTGAGACTTCCTAAACTGTATCTCTGTTTTTCCCCCAACATAGTCATTGCACTGGAAAAGCTTGCTTCTTTGTGTACACATTCTCCTCTGCTTTCAATTCTTTCTCTGTTTTTTGTTTTTGTTCCTGTGTTATCTATTATCCTCCTATAGCAAAGGTACCCATAAAAATTCTGTACTTATGTTAGTTATATTAATTATATATTATATTATATTATATTATATTATATTAATTATATATTATCTATATTATCTGTATCCTACTATGAAAAACACTTTAAGACCAATTTTCTACCACAGCTGTGCTGTGAGACTTTGCTCCAGTGCCCACATAACCTCGTAAAAGCCTGGCCCTGCTGTATTGTGCCTAAATCGTTACACTAACCCATTGCAAGGGTCTCCTGCCCATGACAGGGAAAGCAAAACACAGAGAGATGATTGACTCCCTTGATCTCTGTTCCAGAGGGATTTTCTTCGCGGGAGAGCAGTGGGTTGGCTGGAGAAGGGGAGCGAGTGCTGAGCAGGAGGTGAGGCAGGCTTTCCTCGGCAAGCCGCAGGAGCCTCGGCAGCAGCAGCAGGAAAAGCACTTTCCCCTTTGAGACATATCAGAAACCTGACTTTCAATGCAACAAAAACAGTTTCTAGATTTTTGCAGAGAAGAAAATGGTGTAAATATCACCTATAGGTGACAATCTAAAAATTAAATGGCTAGCAAAGCAACCCTTTTCTAGTGTCCAGTGCTGTGTGTTTTTCAAGGCAGATGTGGAAAAGTCACATCTTCTTTTGAAGCCTGTGAGGCTGAAAAATTAAATCAGGGAGCTTTGTTATTGATGTTTTTCTAATACAAATGTTTTGAAATCCCTGCCTTTCATGTGTCTCTTACAAATAAGCAGAAATGTGTGATGAGTCATCTTTGCTTTTAATTCCTTTAATAGATTCTTACCTCACCCGCTAACGTCTAAACAATTCTCATTTCTGTAACAATCCCTTTCTCAGTGGTAAATATTGCTCTCAGACAACATCTTTTTTGGAGGTTCATTATGTTCATTCTGTGGCTGAGACTCATTATACTCAGTTATTTATTTAAAGGAACAAAATGACAGCAAATGCCTGCATGTATCATGTCTCCCCTTACACATATATTAAATATATTTCAGCAACAAGGCCCAGCACTCTCATAGTTTTGAGAAAAACAGCTGGCCTTCCTTCCTAGCCATCACTCCTTGACAAAGGAATACTGAGAGGTGATGGTGGAGTCTAACCTTGCCTGCTAAATGAGATTCCACTGACGCTAATGGGAAATTTGGCAAAGACAGGAAAATAATTTATGAACTATTTGAATATTTTCAATTATAAAATTAAAAAAAAAAAAACCTTGGAGAATTATTAAGAAGGAAGAAGCAAATGCCACTATAAGGCATGATGAAATGGTATATGTGGAACCAGTCCAAGAAATAATTTTGATACCTAATAACAGGTTTGAGTCTTCCTGAAGTACCAAAGTATCACTCATCTTACTGAAAAGCTTGACAAAAAAAGCTCACAACATTTACACAGGAAAAAGACCTCAGCTATTTAAACTAATATTTCAGTAATCCAACATTCATGGCTTCTGTTCATGTTTTTCTAAACCAAACTCCAAGTCTAAAAGCAGCACCCACTTCAGTTCACACCCAACTGCCTCTGGGCCTCAACAGAGAGGTTCTAACTGGTGCACAGTCATAGCAAAGGGGTTTTGAGATTATAATCAGCATAATTATAAAAATGGAGTGAGGTTTGGCCTCAGCGAGCTGTAAAATACATTTTTAACGAGGCCATTGATACAGCAGAGACAAGATGAAAAACAAGAAAGAAGGGCAAAGGTTCGGCTGTGTGGCCATTCTGGGAAATGACTGAAAAACAAGAATAAAGCTATTCAGAGCAGGTCATTAAAGAAAGAAAATATCTTAAACAAGCCTAAAAGATAAGAAATAGAAATATGACATGGTCACTTACAAAGCAGAGGTCAATAAGACATCAGTAATTAATGATGAAAAGATAAAGAACCAAGCACTTAATTTCAAAGAAATAGTCGGGAAAGGCATAATGGCACTGTGAACAGGAAAAAAGACTTTGCAGAAGTAAATGGAAATGAATAAGATCTCAATAGGGGAAAAAATGGATAATTGAAAAAGTAGAACTGCAAATTGCTGCAGAAATTCATCTGGAACATAAACCAGTTATTCAGGACGAAGGGTGAAATATAATTTTGAATCAGTCCATTTTTTTCAAAGGGACCTCCAGGCACACACTGCCAATTTTCCTCTGATATTTTTCCATTGCAGTTTTTGTGCATGGAAAATATAGGTGAAAATGTCTACCATATTTGAAAGTTCAAAGACTACTTTCTGAAATGCAGACCAGTGGATTTTACTTCTGTTTCACCAAGAGATTCTAGAAAGGGGTGAGAAGCAGGAGCCAAGAAAAATGGAGAACAGCAGATGTTTTGAAACAGCAGTTTCAACCCTATTAGCATCTTCCCTTCTTTTCTCTATTGTTTTCTGAGCTTCAGCTCTGATGAGCAAAACTTGATAATCATGAAGTCCTAGAATGGCCTAGGATGGAAGTGACCTTAAAGATGATTCCAAACTCCCTGCCATGGGCAAGGACACCGTCCACTACACCAGGTTGCCCAGAGCTCCATCCAGCCTGGCCTTGAACATTTCCAGAGATGGGGCATCCATCATTTCTTAGGGCAATGTGTTCCTGTGCCTCACCACTCTCACTGTACAGAATTATTTCCTAATACCTAATCTAAGACCACCCTCTTTTAGCTTGAAGTCATACCCTCTTGTCCTGTCATCACATGCCCTTGCATAAAGTCTCTCTCCATCTTTCTTGTAGGCTCCCTTCAGGTACTGGAAGGCCACAATTAGGCCACCCCAAAGCCTTCTCTTTTCCAAGCTGAACTCCTATTCTCTCAGCCTTTCCTCATGGGAGAGGTGTTCCATCCCTGCAACCATCTTAGTGGCCTCCTCTGGACTTACTCCAACAGGTCAATGTCCTTCTGATGCTGAAGGAAGGTCCTGTGCTGGCACCCAGAGCTGGATGCAGCCCTGCAGGTGGGGTCACACCAGAGCAGAGGGGCAGAATCCCCTCCCTGGCCCTGCTGCCCACGCTGCTTTGGATGCAGCCCAGGACACATTTGGCTCTCTGGGCTGGGAGTGCCCATGGCTGGGTCATGTCCTGCCTCTCACCCAGCAGCACCCCCAAGTCCCTCTGGGCAGGGCTGCTCTCCATCTCTTCATCCCCAGCCTGTGCTGATACTGGGGATTGTCCCAACCCACGTGCCTTGCACTTGGTCTTGTTAAAAGTCTTGAGATTTCCCTGGGCCCACTTCTTGAGTTTGTCCAGGTCCCTTCAGATGGCATTCTGTCCTTCAGGTGCTTCAACAGCACCACTCAGCTTGGTGTCATCTGCAAACTTGCTGGGGGTGTGTTTGAACCCTTTATCTGTGTAATTAATGAAGATATTAAGTAACGCTGGTCCCAATACATACCCTTGAGAGCCATGACTTGTCACTAATGTCCACTGTGACTCTGAGCTGTTGAATGCAGAGTGTAATACAGCAGTGGACAGTCAAGACTGTACAGATTCAGCTACCTCTGGAGTTGTAATAAAAGGAGTTCATCTCAGTGAAAAAAAAGATGAAGTGAAGGTATAACTTTCTCGCAGTCACTGGTGCAGGAGTTTGTCCCACTACTTCCACCTGAAGATGAGGAAGAGGAAATAATCTATATTACAGAATTGTTTCAGTTAATTTCCCAGTTAGGCTCTTCTTTTTTTTTTCTCTCCAGACTGTATAAGAAGACTCCTTTACAAAAGCTTACAGTTGTGTTAAGCAGGTCACGTGTTTCAGAATAACCAAGTCTAACTTTCTCCATCCTCGGTTGAGTCCCCTGATGTTGGTAAGCAAATCCCCAATGTGTGGAATGACAGAGCCTTCCTTGCACAGAGGCATATGAGGCACTGAAAAATTTATCTCCTCTTCTGAAGAAGCTGCCACACCAGAGGTTTGATGTATTATGTAGTAATGCACAAGCCCTCCCACCAGTCAGTGACTGCTCCAGCCCTATCAGAAGGATTGATAACCACATCACCCCTATACTGCAGAGCCAGCTCAGACACTAATTCCCAAGGGCTTGACCACAACACTGAACGTTTACATGAAGAAGTAATCTGAAGTGCTGTGGACTGTAAAATACAGTGAGGCTGTTGTGGGAGAGGATTGGTGACATATCTACCTGAAATAGCTGTGGGTCTCAGGCAGTGAAGCAGAACACATATGGTAGCTGCTCTGCATGAAGGTGACCAAATTTAGCAGATAAGACATGATGCCATGTCTCAAATACTGCTTTTTATTAGCACATCTGTCTGTGGATCCAGGGAAAGAGTTCATGATGATCTGCATTTCAGTGGGACATGGAAAAATTAGGAGTATCTGTCCTGACATTTCCAGAAATCAGGCAAAAGAAATTGTAACAGCTGTAGGTGTTCAGTGAAGGCATAAAGCCCTTAAACACCATAAGTCAGTCCGGGTGCATCTCTCTCCGGATGCTGAGCCATAATCCCTAAGTGCCCATCGCAGAGGCTTAATCCTTTTCAAAAATGGGATGAGCTGGAGGCTATATCCTTTCAAGATTTACATAACACCCCAGCACACGTCTTTTGGGAGGATAAGAGTTGCTTAGTATGTCCTGCATTAACATTTTTACAGCCATTTGGTTTACATCCATATCTCTCTCCCCAGTGGGAAATCCCAAGGTGATGACATTGCCCTCAACCCACCACCATGCTGGTTATGGGCTTCCCAGCTGGCTCAGCCCAGCAGAATGCACTTCTGCACCCTGGGTCCTGGGTGCAGCCCTTGCCCTGTCACATAATCCATCTTGTTGGAGCCACCCCATTGTGACACCCCCAAACACACACAGGTTCTGTGTCCTCTAAAGATACAGCAGCAGAAATGTGTAAGATGAGAACTGGGGCAGTTGTGTGGGGAAGGACAATGGCTAACTGGTATCTCATGAAAAGCAAGCCACAGCATCCTGGTGTGAGCCAGGCTCACGGTGTTATGAACCTTGCCTCAGCCTTTATTGCTCTTTCTATGTCCAATTCTTCTGCTGCATCCTTACCTTAAGGGTAATCCCCACAGAACTCCACAGGCAATGCTCTGTTGCTACTACAATAAGCCGCGTTTCAATTGGGCAACTGGATACTGCATTCACTGGAATGAAGTTTACTTTGAAACAAAACTGTTTTCTGGTGGAGTTCGTAGTTCCTTTGAAAGGGAGAAGCAATCCTGACATCAGCCTTTCTCACTTTAATTACTCTCAGTGTTTTCTTCATGCCAGCAATCTCCCATGGATGCAACAATCAATTCTCAGGACAAGGATAGGTGAACAACTAACACATCTGAACTGAAAAAAGAAAAAAGATATGAAATAGAGAAAAAAACCTACAATGAAAATTAGCTCAATCATTAGTTGTCAGCTGAATATTCTTGCATCTTCCTTTTCCCATCAGCTGTGTTTCCTTGGCCACCTTTTGCAAGCCCTATAGCAGCTTCATCTGCAAACTAGCTGATCCACAGATTTCCCTTGGCTCTTCTTCAGCACTACGAGGCACTTGTGTCCAGCTGCAAAGACTTTTGTTTTGCCAGGGACACATTCCAACATTATTAACTGTGGTGTTTTCAACATAAGTTTTTGCCTCATGACACTTTTACAAATCTACAGTAGCAACACTGTAAGGTCCACACACATATGGGTCATCCCCTAACCCCCTACTTGGGAGAACAGGGTTGTAACAAGGAACTGAGGAAGAAACTTGGAAATGTAACAACATACAAGTCAGACTGGATATTATTAAAGTCTGTCTCAAAAACATAATTATTTTGCCTTGTCCATTTCTTTCTACAATGTGCATATAATATTATCCCTTGCATCACAATGGACAAAAGTCTGTAAGAATTACAGATTAAGGAGTGGCTTGTTGTCTTTCTCTGCCTGCTTTAGTTACTGTTTAAGCAATTCTGCCTCTGAGAATGGTGCTGAAAATAGAAATCTGACACTTGCATGATAAATTGCTGATACTACAATGATAAAAGTCCCCTAGATCTGTCACCAGAGCCATCGCATAAAACTCATTCAGCCAACAGAGGCAGAGTGCAGGCACACCTTAGCAGCTAGACTTGGCCACTTATTGTGTTTATGCACACCTGGTAAATGGGGTGAAGTCAAAATCAGCATTATTGTAATCTTACAGGAGAACACAATATGTCCTCATCTCATTTAACTCAGTTAAGCCACTGTGTGCTTGAGGATGTGTCTATGCTAGAGAAGTGATGTTGATTTTCCATCCCTTGTCCAGTTACAAGTTTCACCACAACCTGCAAACACCCGGAGGACTAAAACCATACAGGGGCCAAGTACCTGCTGCTGGACAACACTTCAGAATAGGTAAGATCAGAGAAATTCCAAAAGCCCAGAATCTACATGACCTTCTCCTGAACACTGAGTGGGTATAGCCTGTCAGTCAGAGAACAAGTGCCTTCCAGCCCTGTTCCACCCTCAGCCTCACCACTGGGAGTCAATGTGCCCAAGGGGGTGTCCTCCCAAGTGCTTTGCTTCAGCGGTTCAAATAGATGACTAGTTCATTATAGAGGACTTAAAATCGAGGGGAAATCCTCCACGAATATTTTTGTAGAGCAATGTAGGGCAGAACATTAGCTTGCACAAGATAACCAGAGTGAGAACCAGAGCCAGACCAGAGTTTTTTTCAGCACCAGACCTGCACAGCACCGTTGGTGCCACAGGTTCCAGCCTGTGCCTGATGCCCAAGGAGGCATTGCTGGCCTTCATCTCAGACCCCTGGCTCTTCAGGACAATGAGCCATCCATGGAGCAGACAGGGACTTAAAGAGGGAACATTTGGATGAAAATTCATATCTCAGTTTCAGGAGAGTTGGGGGGGGGTATACTCAGATTCCTCAAAAATACTGTGGCTAAAACATGCTTCAGGTGTGCATACACTAGGGCACAGTCAGGGGGACACATGCAGAGTTATACAGAGCTCAGTACAGAAACACAGCCAGGAAATGAGAACAAACATGAGATTACAAATGGGTTTGTTTATCACTTAAAAATGCTGCCATAGAAAAAGACACCCGAAAGAAGACAGATATTATTTGTCCCCATCATGCCCTCCTGCCAAAGAAAAGGGAAGTGTTGGCTGTCAAACAGTATCTTTCAGATTTAGANAGAAAAGGGGAGTGTTGGCGGTCAAACAGTATTTTTTAGATTTTAATTTTTTTTTTTTTTTTTTGTGTGTGGGGGGCCGGCATGTAAGCAGACCAAAACACAAATAAATACAAACTTGTATTTATTTGTCTATCTAGTTTTGTGTTCCATAATACTTTCCATTAACCTTAAAATTAAAAACAAAACACAAAAAAACACTGATGAAATAAGAGCTGCTGGGATTACTAGGAAGAATTTTGTGACAGGCGACTTCCTGCTAATAGCCCCTTGCACACAATGTTGTGGAAGAGAGAGAGAGGTGAAAAAACACTGCTATAAGCACTAAGGCCATTTAATCCTTAACATGGGAATGTATTTCTCCTCTTTTTCCCTCCCTAGATTCATTTTATGTTCCCATCAGAAGGTTAATTGTGTTAACAGGAGTTACAGCCACAGGGGAAAGATGTGATTGAATGCTGAGTGCAGTTTTAGCTGATAACCTCCGAGTGAGTGAAAGGGCATAAAAAGGGGTTGATCTCCTCTAAAGGGGTTGTCAGTCATTCAGGAAGAAGTGCAGCTCTGGGAGAAACAGCCTTATCTCCCAGGACACGAAGAAGAGAAGCTATCAAAATAATCATGAAGCTACACTCATCCCAGGCTCTGTGTCTGTGCCTGTGGCTCTGACACTGGAGTTAAGTGAGAATAACTGGCTTTTTTATGTATATGAACAAGCAGACCCTGACTTGATGCACATTCTTGAAGACTGATTAGATTGCATGAATATGTATAATTAACAACAGACCCCAAATAATTATACCTCTAAAAAGGTGGCATGAAATTTTGACATCTTTTAGCTTGACAGCACAACTCCTGTTTGCTGGACTGAAGATATGATTGCATGCCAAGGTTTTAGGTTAGACTACGTGTGAAATCTTTCACACACATTTACACTTAATCAAAAAGGTCCATAGGAGGGTCTTCATGAAAAGCAACGCATTCTCTCCACCATTTCAGCCCATGTCTGAACTCATCCTGCAAAATTGCTAGGATTTACAGCAAGTAGCTTGGAGAAAAAGGGCTAGTGTTCTGTAAGATTAAATATTTCCATAAGCTGTAGGCAATGACAGTGGGCATTTGTGAAAATGTTTGCACTCATAGAGCCAGGACAAAGGACCAAGGTACATTTCAGTGCTAGAATACAAGCAGTGAAGTTTGTGTCTTATTTCTCAAAGGTGCACTGGAAATTCCAGAAAGAGAAAGCCTTCTCCTCCTTTGCACTCCAGGTGTACCTTAGAAAGGTAGGGTGTCTTGTGAGCACTCCAGAAACTGTTTTAGCTGCTGTACCAGCTGAATTGCAGTTGTCCTTTTCTACCTTGTCAAAAATACAGCTGCTTGTCCACTTACAGCCATAATATAACCATGCAGTCCTGCTAGAGAGAAATCAGCAGATGGAAAAAATAAGCTTAGTTTTTTGTTTAAAATGTCCAAGTATAAGCCTGGCAATCTTTTCCCCCAAAGCATTTACGTGCAAAGAAGTTCTGCAATATTAACATCCACAGTGCAACTTGAACAAAACAACTAAAAGGCTTATTGACTTGGTAGCAGGGAAAGCCAGTTTGAAATATTTGATCCTATCACCAACTAAGCAAGTATGTGTAAAGTGTAAAGCCTGCACTTGTTGATTTCTGAGATAAAAATCAATAAAACTGTCCATAACCTATAACTCCTTGGTTTACCTCTCCATAGAGATCAAAAGAGAGTAATTAGATTTCTGCCTGAATAGCAGGGGTAGAAAACTGTTTCATTTTGGATCAAAACCTTCCCAGTGGATTACACCTTCTATCCACTGCCTATCAACACTTAACAATTGCTTCTGTATTTGACTTTGACAGAACTACCAGAATGTTACTATCTAATTTTCAGTGTAGTTGATAGAAGGCTTGGATGCTTTATTCTAGTGTCAGATTATAAAATTAATTCTCACTTCGTATTTTATATTTTTACTCTGCCTGGTGTTTTGTAAAAGCCAGCCTTGCTAATGTGATTAATAATTAAAAAACAAAACTACAATACCCATCCCATCCTATCTCTAATTTACAACAAGAAAAAAACCTTTATCTATTATTGATGATCCAGCCTTTTTATTCAGATATCACTCTAAACAAGCAGTTGTCTGCCTTGGAGTGTCTTTGCATTTCATATTCAAATGAGGTAGACGCTGTTGCATATATTTTCATTTGAAGACATTTTAATATCACCAGATGCTATTGCGTGCCCAGGAGATAACTGTTCCAAATACAGCCTTCTTCCCCCTCTAAGCACAGTCATATCAGGTGATGAGAAGGAAGCAGGTCATGCTTTAAAATAACATTTTATAACACTTGTTACTATCACAGTGTTCTTGCATCTTAACAGTCCAAGAGTCTCTGTAATAATGATTTTTTAAAGAGAAATGTCACTCTGCATTTTGATCTTTCTTAACTAAGCAGCTTTTTGAACAGGCTGAGAGCATGAAATATCAAATAACAAATAGCACTCACAACAACTTCACATCCTAGACAGAGATTAATATGTTGTAAAATATGTGACAGTTGATGTTCCATGTAATGAGCTGTGGTGATGGACAGATGCAATAAATTCATGCCCTGATGCAGAGGGCTTTGTCAGATGAAGTCCAGATCACAGACGGTCACCTAACGCCTTCCAACACCTGCAAGTCTACTCAGAGTAAGGTTTTGGGGGTATTTTCCTTACATATTTGCTTACAAGGTTAACAAATCTCCCCCTTCTCACAGCTCTGAGCCCTTAGAAAATAAAAAATTACTTCATTTTTAAAGAAGAACTGAAGCTTGCTGTATTTGAATCTGGCCACAACATATACTTGTACATAAGTATTACATAAGGTTTGACCTTACCCTAAGTGTATGGATTTAGACTGAAACTCCCAGGAGATGGAAAGTTTTTCACTATTTCTTGAGCAGGAAAAAGCACCTTAACCTCTAAAAAGGAATGTATGACTAACAGATATTATTTTTTGCTACCTGTGGTTTCTCTGTCCCTGCACAATGCTGGCACTGAGAGAGTTGTGTGCAGTCTTGGAGGGCTCTTTTGTGGCACTACATCCTGACACCAAGAAAACCTTCAAATGGTGGCAGAAGCTGGAGTTAAGGTGGGGTGCATTCTGCCCCTCTTCTTCCAGTGACCACTATAGAGAAATCTATAAAAACTTCTATGGAAACAGACTGCTTGACCCCTCCAGAGGTAGGACCCCTCCAGGCTGCAGAACACCTCTCTCCGCTGTGAAAGGAAAGGAGGAGGGTGGTGGAGTCAACTAGCTAGTCCAGGATATGTCTTGGCATGTCCCAAGACCTTCCCAGGTTTGAATGATGAAATCTCCTCTTGCTTGATCAAAGCAGTTAAAAAGAGCAAGTGTCCCATCAGGGTTCAGCCAGACCAGAGCACAAGGGCAGAGAGATCCCAAACTTCAGACCTTTTATCTACATTGCATGACAGGCTGGCATTGTGTTCATGTTAAGAAGCAAAATAAATATTTTCCTCTCCCTGAAAGACACACAAGTTAGAGCATAGATTCGTGCTGATATGGCTGTACTACTGCCCTCGAACTCATTCACATGGCCCTGGCTCAGGCAGATTTGGTACTGTACTCCCCAGTGTGAGATTAACAGATCCAGGACAGCCTCACCATCTCCACTGAGCGAGCTCTTTGCACTGTGAAAGTTTTGGGTGTTTCCACAGAGAGCATGCATGCTTTCTGCCATGCCTGAAATGGGGACAAATGTCAGTGCTCACCCCCAAAGGCAGAAAAAGGGCTACACTCTGTGCTTGGTGATAATTGTGCTCAGCATGCCATGTAACACCACCAAGCAGCAGGGAAATGCTCTGGGTTTGCAAATTCATATACAAGATGGTACAAATTGCCCCACTTGCTTTGTCCTTGCCCAGACTCACATCTGATCTCCAAATCCCAGCAGTTTTCATTGCAGAGGCCAGCCAACACCACGTCTGCCAAAGTGCTGTTCATACACCTGAGCAGTGGCTTCCAGTGGCTTTGAATGCAGATGTGATTGTTTGTGAAACGTGGCAGTAAATATTGTTAACTTAAACAAACAGTTTTGAGAGCCTTTGTTTTTAACCTCAGTATTGTCAACTGCTTTCCCTCCACTCTTCTCCATTTTAAATCAGATTCAATTCTATCCGTGGTTTTCTTTTTCCTTTAGCAAAATATCTCTTTATCCAATCTTTACCCTTTATCAGTTTCCATTAAATCCTGATGATATGCATTAGCATTTTAAAAAGAGTCATGCTATATGCTATGCTATTTCTATGCTATATCCATTGAAGAGTTACACAGGTAGAAACAACGTCATGTGCAGGTCCACAGAACAATTTCCAAGTGATAAAGCTGATTTAAGGTAATCCCACCCTTCATGATGCAATTCACTGGAATCACCCACTGGAGTAACAAAACTACTAAAAGAAATGTGCATTAAAGTGCTCCTGTGGAAAAAAAAAATTACATAGGTCTCAAAAAAAATATTTTTAGAGAGTTAGTGCATTATCTTAAATGTTGTACTATCAGAATGGCGCAGGTGGTTAAACTGAACAAGGAACTCTTTGTCTATGTTCACCGCTTAAGAAATCATTACACAAAATAAAGCTGCATTTTGCTGCAATGTAGATGTGCCAGAGGGATCTAGTCCTCAACTGCACCCAAAACCCAAGTCTTCATTCTGACCTTTTGAAGGGCATAAAATAGATACTTGAGGATGGGGGAAAGACAAAGCACGTGTCCTCATGCCTAGTTTTAAGCAGCAGCTTCCATGTTTTGCTGAATTGGGAGCAGTGACTTAATTGTGAAATTATTTGTATTTGAAGACAGTCATTTCATTAGGTAACCTTAGCACCTGAGGAGGACAGCTAAGTTAGAAGTGGCACTATATTAGCACAAAGCCATTGTTCACCTGACATCTCTGGAAAGATGCTTGGGCACTTCATGTTCTCTCCATTGATTCCAATTTTGCTGGTGAGAGAACTATTCTGGTCTTCATCACTGCCCCCTGTTTTTCCCCTGCCTCATTCTGCTTTCTGCTCTGGGAAGGAGGCAGCTTTCTCCTTTAATAAAGTCACACCAGTCAAGAAGTACCCCCTTGACATAACAGGCTGCACCATAACAGACTCAGAAGAGTTAGCAATTGCACCTTGTTCTGCAGCGCACCTTGCCCTCCACTCTCCCTTTGGCCAGCGGCTCATTGTGTGACAGGGACACACTGTTCCTTTTTCATGGGTACCCGGGCTGGTGGGGCTGTCTGCCTGCCTGCCTCAGCCTCGCAGGCATAGGAATTGCACACAAGCTATTTCCAGGCAGGCAGTCTTCTTAGACCTTTCTCTATAGATGCCAATTAGAAGATTAGCGTCTTTTCTCTCCCCCTCTTTGCTATTAAATAGTCACACAAAAGCTGAGCTGACAAATTGCTCTCTCTATGGTGTGGGACAAAGACAGACAATAGATCAACATCATCTACTATACTCAAATCCTATTAATCACAGATTAATGAGAACATGTCTGGGGGGGAGAAATTACCAGAATGCGGGCATATTGTCTTGTTACTCATGTAACATCTGCTGTGGCTTTACCTTCAGTGTCGTGTCATCCTTTATCACATTGAAATAATGTTTGTTCCAGAAACATAATTATGATAATGGGTCCTTCCTTTAACAGTTACTGAGGTACATTAGGATTATATTTCTTAGCCACTTGGTTTATAAAAAATATATCTCTTAACTACTTTCTGAATGCTTCTATTAGTCATTATCTGATTAAGGGAGATGTGCTTATAGGCATTAATAGAAACTTGTTATTCTCTTTATCATTATTAATTATAATTTTATTCATTACTTCTCTGAAAAATCACATGCAGAAGTAAAGCTAGAGTTTAGCTTTTAGTTTTTCGGCTTAAAGAATGATTTCTCTTTCGGCTTTCTCTTCAACTACTGCTAATTTTTCATTAATTCACCATACAACAGTATCGGACCACGATGTTCGTTTTGAAAAATGTGCACTTTCCGAGGTACCTTCTTAAAATAATTCTATAGCTGAATTGCTTATCAGTTTGTTCCCATAATTTCTCTTCTGCCGTTGCCATTGATAAGGAATACTGTTCAGGGCAGTAGCCTAGCATATATAGTTGTCTCAGGGCATTTCACTGCTCAGTCTGGATGTAAATTCAAAGTTTGGGGTTTAACTAATTAGAATTCTTCACAACGATTCCTAATGTTATCCTCAATATGGAACAGGGTGCTTCACAGATAAATAGCAAAGCAATTACAACTATGATCAGCCGGGAAAGAAAGAGGAACTGCAGTCTACACGCGTGACCGTGTATTTCAAAAAATTATTTGGCCCTTGTTCATCACGTCCCGAGTACTTGCTGGTCCCTGCTGGGCAGCCGTGCCGAGCAGGGCGGGGCCGGCCCGGGATGAGGGGCCTTGCGGCGCCTGCGGTGTTTCAGCACCGCGGGCCGGGACAGCTCCTGAGGGCAGCCGCGGGCCGGGAGAGCCCCGCAGGGCAGCCGCGGGCCGCGCCGCCCCGGACCCGGACCCGGACCCGGACCCGGACCCGGACCCGGACCCGGACCCGATCGCGGCATGACCACGGGCACGGGCACGGGCACGGGCGTGGGCACGGGCATCGGCCTCACCGGTCCCGCCCCGCCCCACCGCCCTGCCCCGAGCTCCTCTCTCCTCCCCGCCAAGGCCGGCGGCGCGGGTCCCACCGCCCCGGCTGTTTCCCCTCCAAAGGTGAGGAGCTGACCAGAGCGCTGGAGAGCGGGGCAGACCCGGCGGGTGGGCCCGCCATCCCGGCTAGATATACACGATCTGTGTCTTGCAGTGCCGAAACGCCTTTTGAATGCGCTTCTTAATTAATCTCGGCGCACCCGGGAACCGCTGGTGCCACCGCTGTGCTGGTTGCTCGCTGCAGCACCCAGATCACAGGCACCAGGTTCCCCGGGCAAGTGCCACAGCTGTCACCTGAGCGCCCAGCATCACCTGCAGAGCCGAGGACCATTCACGCCGCGTTCGCAGCTGTTGTGACGGGGAGCAGGGAAACAGCTCAGGGGGCCAATGAGCCAAGGAACTTTGTTATGGCTGCTACATGGTAACCTCCAATCTTCCTTAGGTCCTGGGCATTCTGGTGCAGCATTGCACATAAGTGCCATTGCTCACTTGTGTCTCAGAGACCTACACTCTCTTCCTAAGGTAGCCTTGTTAGCCATGTGTTTGGAAAAACAAAAAAGGGATTATGAGCTTCTGTAATGCATTACACCATATTTTACATCCTCATATAACAGTTTATCATAGGCACCCAAGACACAGAAAACCAGACCAAATACTTTTATCTGTCCAAGGACCATCCACCCATCCCCTTTCTAAGTGTCCCTCACCAACTGATGAGAGTTAGTTCTATTGGGGCATTTTCCAACCCTTCTGTAGGGATGAGGTCACTGTTCTTGAATTATTAAAATACTCACAGAGAAGGGGAAAGAAAGTGATCAACTTTGTTTTCTGGTGTCCAAGACAACCAGAGGAAAATCTAATCACCTCTTCCAGTCCCTGCTCCAAGAGTGGCTCATACAACTTCACTCAACAGTTGTTCTGTACAGTACCCTGTAGCTTGGCTGCCTGCAGGAATATTTGACCCAGACTACAAGGAATCTAGCATGAAGGCCCATAATTCTTACCCATCTCTGAGGAAAGAAGCTCAGCAGAGTGGCCTGGTTCCACCAAAATAGCATGTGGAAACAGAGATGATGCACTGCATCTTCACCGGGCCTCAGTGAAATTAGTGGATCTTAGTAAATTGGAAAGTCCTGCTTTTTAGCTCTTGGCATGGGCAGTTAACTGAAAGCATGCACAGACAGATCTGAATCCTCCCAAGTCCTTCTCTCACACCTACATCCTGCATGACTGATCTATTCATTCAATTACCAAATATAAATCAGTGATAAGGCTGCCAGAGGTTTCTGTATCTGGCTAAAGAGAAAGGAAAAAAAGTTACTCCAGTGGTGTTAAATGTGAAATCTGTCTTGAGGATTTCAGCAGACTCTAAGTATATGGTGGCAGATTCACCATCCTGTGGAGAGAGTCCTGCTGAGGCCACCTTTCTGACAGAGCAAAGCTTCGAACAGGTAGATGCTATGACCTGACAAGATCAGGGTCCTTCAAGGTCTGGTCAAACAAAAAATCTTCAAATGTGTGAGATCCACAACAGAGCCGCCTTCAAAGTAGGTAGCAGCTGCTCAAAATGGTCTTAAGGGTTACATTGGGATTTAGGCACCTTATTTCTGTCCAAATTCTGCTTCCTTTTGTGGCTTTGGTCTGTAAAAAATGGATACATAGCCTTACCAAGTGACTGTGAGGATAAAAGTATTCATGGTTTTGAGGTAATGGTGCTAAAATTCTGGTAATGGGGATCCAAAGATAGCTGAGGGCTGCTTACTAACACTGTGCTTCCTTTCTCAATAACTAATAGCATGTCTAGGCTTTGATGTTGATGGGTAGGCAGAACAGTGGTCTTGATTAAAAGCATTAATTTACCTCTCACAGATAACAGATTCATATACACAGATCTAAATCAGGAGTAACTGCATCAAAATAAACAGCCCTTGGGTGAAACACGTGTAAAAGAGAAGAGAACCAGACCCTGCATCTAGCAGATATATGACAAGGTAAATGGGTAAACACAAGAAAAGTGAATTATTGTTATTATATGTGCATGTTACATTCAGTACCATTAAAATCTAATGCTACAAAGAAAATACCTTTCAAGCCTGCAAAGTATAGGCAATAGGGGCTGTCAAGAACTTGTCAGAACCTGTGAATGTTTCCTTTGTATATGTTGCTTTCATTGCAGCATTGATACAAATCAAGAGTAGCTTCAATTGCTGAAAACAAGCAGAATAAAAAAAAATCAGGTTCTTAGCTTTAAAGAAATTAACTGAGATCCACTGACTCAAGAAAACCTATAAAATTTTTGAATTACATCTTAAATGAACATTTAATTTTATAATTTGTCAACTCAGATAATAATATTAAGAGATCTATGCTGATACAAACAATTGTGTTAATTACAGTAAAAGCCCTTAAATTAAATTCAGTTCCTGAAATCAATAGCATTTCTTCAAGTACCATTTCTAATTACAGCCATAGCTTCCATTTGGACTTTTATTAATGCATATGTTATATCTGTCACTTTCTTCAGCTGTGAGCAAACTCACTGTATGTTAATTCACACCTGATAACAATCGTTTTTCTGGTACTTACCTTTTAAACCTGACGATAGGATGTGTCAACACCTACAGGATTTCTTTGGTTTTTTGAGGACTTTGTGAAAGTCACATTCTTTTTATTTTAAATTTGCTGCTAAATGACAGTTTCCAATTCTAATTATAAAAATGGACAATAAATATGAAGAGTAAAAGACTTTACTCTCTTTGATGCAGTCTCTACTGTAACCTCTAGACATGCTGGGAAGTAACAAAATCTGAGCAGATTATACTTCACAAGTTGTTACTTTAGAAATTTCTCACTTCAAGGAGAAGTTCTCTCATGCTTGCACACAGATAAAGAATGCCAATAGTTATTTAGTCACACTTCTCCTTGCCCTCAATAATCTGTTTATATTAAGTTTAGACCAAATACTCTAGAAAATTCTCCATTGCACCTGCCTGCCTTCCTGTTCATCACAGATTTTCACATTGTGTATCACAACGTGATACAAAAGCATCAAAGTCAGAAGTCAAAAGCATCACCTTGTTTAAGAGATTCTCTCATGACAAACTGCCAGGACACACTAAAGATTGATGTGAGTACGTAATACTTCATGCTAATTTCCAGCACATTTCATCTCCACATCTTACCTCCCTTTACCCACCGTGTCGCTAGTGAACTCCTCTAAAGTGATATAACCTTAATTACATTTTAACTTGATCCCAGAGGAAAGTGATACCTTCATTAACTGTTGGGAGGCAATCTTCAGGCTAAGTTACAGGTATATTTGTTCATAGACTGGTGTTCTCAGGCAAGGCACAACTACAACAACATGTTAGAAAAATACAGTCTTGTCTTTAGCTCTCAGTCCTCCTTTAATAGATTACGAAAACAGTGAGATTTTTGTTGTTTTGAGGTTTTTTTGGGGAAAAAAGCACCTTTCGTGTGACAATAACATTCGGGGGCAACTCACCGTAGCCTAAGTGAGGTATTTTGGACAGCTTTTTCTGGTCTCTCTGTGGCCCTTGAAATGCTCAGCCCAAGCATGACAAACCCACCCTCAGTCTCTATGGGTTTTTTCCACATCATCAATGTCCCTAGGGAAGCTCTTAGTCTTACTGCAGGCCAAGAATTCTGTACAGGCACAGTGACATTTGGCATTCCTAACACAACCCTAAGCCCTAACGTCACCTCAAAGAACAACAGTGCCACTCGTGAGGAAATAACTACCCAAGCAGAAAAGACAGAGAAGGAAAATGCTGACAAATGTGATCAATTAAAAAAAAAAAAAAAAAAAAAAAAGTTACATTTGAGGCAGAAAGGCAACCACTAAGGTAAGTGGAAGTGTTACTAGAGTCAAACAAAGAACTGGAAAAATTATGAGAGATAACAGGAAGAAAAAACCCTTGTAGCTCATGAAAATTGGGGGTTAAGGAAGAGCAGATTCCATTTTCACGTACCAAAGTCTGCCAGAACATCTGCCCAGCAGGCTGGGGAGGTCCTGGAAAGAGGGATTACACATCACTGCTCATCGTTGCAGGATTACACACCACAAATAGCGCTCATTTGTTAGAGGACAGACCATCTTCGTATCAGTTGCTGTCTGGTCATGTTTATCAGATTGCCAGCATGAGAGCTATCTGTATATGCATATCTGATCACAGTGGAAAAATTATTAAACCAAAACATCCAATTTTTACCCTTTACACGTACTTGTATGTAAAGCATTAGATAACTTTCTGGTTATCAGTGCTGTTGTCATCAAAACACTTGCTCTCATGTTATTTTTACAGTAAAGCACCTAACTGTAAATGTCTGCATGGACACTGCCTTAAGCAGAAAGATACATTCTTCAAAGTATGTACTTATGTATACTATGAGCTAATCCTGTTTCCAGTGAAAAAGAAATTTAGAACTAGGCCCTGACATAGAAATTTCCCTAACGATGAGTGGAGCTGTCAGACATGCACAGCTTTCGTTGACTGGAGGTGAGGTGAAATATTGCTACAGCGAAGCACCAGGTGACCTCAGTCAGCATCCAGAATGAGCAGCCATCTAAACCCTCTGTTGAAATATGTGATTTCACTGAAGACATCCAACATCGCACTGGCACGCTCGGAGGGGCGCTGGGTGACCACCTCATTGCACCTGATGACCATCATCAGCATTCACCAGCAGTTCCTCTCTCTGCCCATGAGCTTCTGCAGGTGGGAGGAGGAGATAGGACTCTGCAGGCTCCTCTCTCCTTCACTCTGTGCTCTTATTCAATGCTAGTCACTCTCCACACTGTGATATAAACCAGGGAGGGAACCTATGTTAGAAATAGAGTATTACTGTGTAAAGCAAGTTTATCTCCTAGTACACACAGCAGGACATCAGACAGGGAATTTTCAAAAAATTATAATCCTAAGATTACAAGTCCCTTTATTTTGGCATTTTCCTCCTTACAAGTGCTTAACTTTTCAATCCTAATGTTATCCTCATTTTCATTACTTTATTACTGGTTAATTTTAAACTTTCTCATACAGCTACAACCACCACCCAAGAGTCATTCACAAAAAGACTTGGGATTTTGTAAAATGCTACCAAGAAGACAGTACAGAAAGCCCTGTGTAACTTTATAAATATACATGCATCTTATATTTTGTATTTTGTATTTCATGTTTCTTATTTCATAGATAATTTTTTATAAAAATATCCTGCTTACTTGCTGAAAGTCAATCTAATCTCATATTTTTTCTCCTACAATGTCCAAAAGCAGGTGCTTGGAGAAAAATGTAGGAACAGGAAAGCATAAAAGTGGTACTATCTCTAAATATTCTCTCAACAGCCCTCTATGGTTCAGCCAATTTCTGAGTGGTGTCATTTTATTTAATAGATTTAATAGATTGGCCTCTCCATTCATTCACTTTTGAACTCTTGTAAACAATCAGCATCTTCAGAAGATTGTGAAAGATGGTGAAGGAATGGGAGTGCTCACCTGGAGAGCAGAACCTCCAGGGCTTCAGGTCATGCTCCAGTGAGAGCTTATTTTTCCCATGAAATAGCCACTGAGTAGCTGTGTCCAGGGACTGGAGCTGACACCACCTCTTGTGCAGAAATCTTTCCCCAGTTGCTCCTTTTTCTGCAACAAAAGAAATTTTGAAGAGTCTACATGAAGCAGCACCTTGCCAAAGGTGTGTGATGAGCAGCTCACTGGCCTAGGTGCTGCCAAGACACATTGGGAGGGAGGGATGCAACCAGGTTCTCAGTGCAATAACCACCAACCTGCTGAAAAAATGAGCAGAGGTTGTTTCCAAGGAAAGCACCAGTATACCAAGCGCACTCCAGTCAGGCCCTGTAGGATAATGGGCTGAGGATCCCCAGAACTGTGGGTCTGCATGGGGGCTGAAACACTGGACACTCAGCAGCTGAAGTCCTTCACCACATGGCAGCGTGGCATTCACAGACTTCAGGCCAGGATCAGACAATCGTTGAGGGGCAGCCCTCATTGTCACAGCTTTGAACTGAAGTGGCTGAGTCCTGCCCAAGCCCCATGATTGCATCCCAGCCAGAGCTGGATGCACACCCACAGTCATGGCTCTGCCGCTCCCAGTGCTGGTGCTTTGCCTTAACTAAAAGCCCATGAAGAACCTTTAAAGCTGTTGCGACAAGACAATATAATAATAATAATAATAATAATAATAATAATATTTAAAAGACATAATATTATTGAGCATGAATTAACTATTAACATTACTACTTCAACTCACTAATAACATTTTAAAGTACCCTTAATAGCTTATTCATTTTAAGGGCAATAATCAGAAGAATCACCTGCTTCCCCTACCAGATGTCACGGAAGAAAACAATGTTTCTTTTTCTCATTACAAGAGCTGCTTAGGAGAAGAGGGCAGCCCTGTAATGGCCTCTAGCAGCTGCTGCTGAAGGGACTGAGAGGGAGGAAGATAAGTTAGCAGGAAAATACATGGAAGAAGCAAGGCCAAAGGCAGTGCTGGAGAATCCAAGCGATATTGACAGCATGCAGGTGCCAGGATGATCAAATGTGGGTCAACAACAGGTGGCATTGACGCAACAGTCTTGCCGGTCTCAGAAGAGAATGTGCAGTCAGACTGAGCAAGGGGAGAGGGGTTTACTCTGAAACACAGCGACAGAAGGGCACAAGGTAATATTGCAGTGCAGACAGGCCTGGAGGCTTGGGTCAGCATGTCCAGCACCTTGCTCCTCCCAAGCGTTTGGTTAATTGTGCACAGAACAGGTTAAAAATATCTACATAGAGCTTTCTAGCATTCACAGTCATTAGGCAGTGAGGAGCAGGCATGATGTTTGCTCAGAGTAATTTCAAACTTCTCAGGAAGGTGGGCACAAGGTACCCCATCCTTGGGCAGGACATCCCTCCAGGCAGGACACCCCACCTTTGGGCTCAAGCCAGCATGCTCTATATTGCTCTGAGATATTGCCATTTGAGATCCCTGCAATTCACTCACTAATGCCATTTATCCTAGATCTAGGAGGAGCTGGAGGATTTAGCTACCCACTTGCAACTGCCTTGAGACATGGGATATTTTTCAAAGAATGTGAAAACCCCCTACCCTGCCTAGGACATCTTGAGAAAACTTGAAGGCCCTGCAAGTAGCTGTGGAGAAGGAGATTACTATATGTTTATGCGGTGGCTAGAGNCCTGGAAAGGTGAGCTTGGCGGGCTCCGAACCCAGCCCCCCGTGCCAAGCTGCGACGGCCTCTTGGAGGGGACACTGCATCCTTCTGTAGGGTTCAGGCACCACTAGAGGGAAACCCAGCACCGCCCTCAGCCCTGCCCTGAGCTCCGCAAAGGAAGGGGCGAGCGGCGGGGACAGAGGCGGCGGGAGCAGCGAGCTCCTCCCGCCGGGCTGCGGCGGCGGTGGCCAGGCGCTTTTCCCTTCCCCTTCTCCTGCCCCTTTCCCTCTTCCCCTTCCTCTTTTCTCCTGCTCCACCACCGCGAAAGGAGCGGGACGGAGAGGGGCATCGCGCTAAAACCCTGGGGGGCGTAAACAGGAAAGGACGAGGGGGAAGTAATCATAAACTAAACTAAACTAAACTAAAATTTGTTAATTGAAATTAAAAACCGTCATAGTAGGAGGAACTGAGGAACAGAGGAACTGAGGAGCGGCTGTTGGAAGGGATGCTAGAGTTTCTGTGGGTCCCTTATCTCTCTCAGACCAGTAGTCACAGCTCCTAATTATAATTTGATATTAGCCAAAAATTGCTTCCTCCTCATTGTCTTCATGTTACCAGTACAGAAATCTCTCCTGCTGGCAGAAACCCCTTGACCTATTTAGCTCCTAAGATGATAGTACTGTTTCAAACAGCTACTGAATTGTTTGTTAGCAACAAGATAACTATCAAAGGACAGAGCATTGACAAAAAAGGTTATGAGAATTATCATCACCAAAATCATCATTATAACATACTTCACTAGCTTGTGTAATAGGCATGTTTCCTCCCCCAGATCTTGTCTTAAAAGAAAAAAATGCCACGTCTTTTCCCACATGATCTAAGTAAACAAAGTGAAGGGCAAAGTAGCAACGGCTGCAGTTGATGAAGAATTATTCAGAAAATACTAAACTATAACTAAAAAGTACCAAACTATTTCATAATGCAAAGTAGCGCAGCAATAAGAAGTTAGATTTTGCATTAAATTCCACATTAACAAGTGCACTATACAGCACCTGAGTGGGAAAATCTATATGTGCCACAGACTTTAAATGAACTGGTTTTACTAGGAAATTAATTTCAGAGCCATGATGGATACTTGCGATCAGGGCTCCATTTGGGCAAAACACCCAAAATTACCAGAATTAATAGGACTAAACAGAGAAAAAAAACCAGAAAATATAACTTTACCTTTCTATAAATCCTTCTTAACTACAGTTTGCACGCTGTATTAAAAAGATAGGAAAAAAAAAAAGGTGTGGTGTTTTGTTGTTGTTGTTTTTGTTTGTTTGTTTTGAGGGTTGTTTGTTTGTTTTGGGTTTTTTTTGTTTTTGTTTGTTTGTTTGTTGTTTTTTTTTTGTTCTTTAAGGTAACTAGGTATGGAAATGTTCTCATTTGAGAAAAAATAACTAGGATAGAAGCAGGACTAGCTGAAGCTTGGAAAGTAGACAGCAGAGGGGGGTGACAGCTCAGTCACATCACAGGTGCCCTAAAAAGGTGAAGTACAAAATCTCATTCTCTGTTTCTCTGAACAGAAGTATTGATTTTTCTCAATTGAAATACCACCTAGTAGTTTTAAAACAAACACCAGGGATTTTTGGTGTAGTTTTCTGTTCAGCATCATTGTCACAGGATGTCGTGGAGATCAAAGGTGTGGCAAAGTCCAGCAAAGGATTAGGGAAATTCACTGAAGCTTCTAAACAAAGCTGCATGGAAAGCTTCTAAAGCTCCAGAAGCTGGATGCACAGTACAGGAGTGGGACCATCACATATATGTCTGCTTATATTTTTCTTCTCTAAGTGTCTTCAGCTGGCCAGTGCCAAGGAGGGAGTGCTGGACTGCGTGACCTAGCGTGGTGTAGACAAGTGGAAAAGCTGGATCACAGCCAGGCTGTGATTTTCTGAAGTTCATTTGAAATTTAGGTTGGAGCTGGGAACTGACTTCACACCTACAAACCATCATATCAGGAAAACAGCAATATATAACCACAGGAGCAGTTTCCCTGCACAATTGTGTGCCAGAGTTTCACTTGCTGGTCTGGAAATGAACCAGGCAGTAAA
>VYZR01055286.1:0-10639 GCA_013400675.1 Oxylabes madagascariensis | reverse complement strand
TAGCCAGCATAATCTTGTGCTTTTACGAGGAATTAAATACTTAAAAATGCCTTACAAAATATTCGTACTTAACATTATGTTATTACACGACATTTACAAAAGTAGAGCATTTTTCCTTCAAAATTCCACTAATTTGAATGTTTAGATTTCTTAAAAACGATTCTTTGCTTAGTTCTTAAATAAATTTGTTAGTGTTGCAAGAAAANATTTTCCCTAACATTTCCACCTCCTAGCACATTTCCTATGACACATATTTTTCCAACTTAAGTTAACTCAAGGATAGTGAGCAGGATCTTTGCCTCCATTGCATCCCATTAATCTTAGACAGTATTATTTCAGCACATCAAGCAGATTTCGTTTAAAAACAGTGCATGTATTGCGGAAACAGGTCTTGATATACAAAACAGCATTCTTTTCAGGACACTACAGAGTCTTCCACACCCAAGCACAGCTCTGGTTCCAATGAACAGAATGATAGCAAAGTGCTCTCCCACCACATAGCTCCCACCCTTTCTATGACAAGGTATCACTTCTGGGATTCTCTTTCTAAGGCAAGAATTTCAGAAGTGCTAAGACAAATGCTCCAGATCTTCACCTTAGAAGATTAAGTAAAAACTAGACAAAACGTACCACTATCAAAATAGCCTGATTACAGCATCACAAATACATGTGGCCTATACATACAAATTCTATTACTACATATTTAGATCAATATAGCAATACAGCATCTCGGTCAATGCTAAATATAATTCATATGGTAAAATTACATATGAGAGATAATTACATGCTGAACAGACAACATCTGCACAACATCAAAGGAAAGAAAATCTATTTCTGCAAGGTGACAACTGTTTCCATTTAAGAAGCACAAAGTTTTGCATTCCTCACAACATATAGATAATATTCACAGGTTTAATAAATTAACCCAGCCTCACGCGAAGTTTTATAAGCCATTGGATTAAACATCTATATAAAATTCCTATTTCAAAAAAGCCTGGAATTTTTAAAAATCTTTCCAGGTTGCATGGAATCTACATAGCACAGCAACACACGCTCTTACAGAATGGTTCCTTCTAAATCCTCTTTCCTGTTAGCATTTAGGTTTGGGTTTTTTCCCCCTCCAACCTGCTAAATAAAGTCATATTTCCTGCTGACAGCAAATGATTGGTTTACCTTTAACTCCAGGGGGTTTAACCATCCATCCTTTAAGAAGCTTTGACAGTTTAACCTGCTGAGCCTCACAGCACCCAAGGGAGGGTCTTACTTGCAGTTTTACTTCTGCTGCTGCTGACCACTAATACTGACTCCACAGATAATGGATTTCAATAACAACCTCCTACAGGTTAACACTTTGGGTAGTAGCCATGATACTGCTTTAATTAAGCTCATACATGAAGGTTACAGTTTGGTAGAAAGTTATATTAAATTTGGCAGTGCTTACAATAGCAAGAAAAGTGCACATGTTGACCTGTCCAGTAGCACTGGGATAAGTTTGCCTACTGATACAATTCAGTTGGTTTAACTTTTTTTTTAAGGTGGATTCAATTTATTAATTCCATTTCCTCTAAACATGAATTTTTCCAACTTAACTGATAATTTCATGACAGATAGGAAATGGATGCCTCTAACCATGCTGAGCACAGAATGTGTCTACCTGGCACATAAATAGTCCATGCATTACAGTTGAAGGGTGCTGTGTTTTTGGTTTCTTTACTTTACAAGGTTTGGAGCATCCTGATAATGGAAAGAATTAGCATTCCTATTTCCTTGAAGCTAAGTTGCTAATAATAAACTTTAAATTTTAGCAAGCTATTAATTATGTAAAAGCTTAAAGATGTTAAAAACACCTAGTTGAAAGTGAGAAATAATGCATATTTACTGAAAACAAGCATTTAGCAAAATACAAAAGCTTGCAGATTGGAGTGTTTAAATACATTCTGTAGGCCAAGCATTCACTTTCTTTTTCAACACAGCACTTAAAAGCACACATTCACTTCAAAAATAGAGAGAGGAAAGAGGTTCTTGGTTTAAAAAATTGGTATTAACTTTACCTCTAAAAACATCAATTCGTTGGATATCATTTTATTTTTTGTTAAAGTACACAATCTGACAGACACTCTACAGAGTAATAATGAAGCAGCATGGGAGCCATTTAATATATTTCTTGATTAACTCATTGCCTGTCCAGTTCTCATTCAGACATGTGCTCACATGTCATAATCGTCATAACTGCCATCATCCCTACAGTTAACACACAAGCTCCTTGATTAGTGCACAACTCCCAGACGAGCCATTGCTAATGCTAAATAATTCCCTCCAGCCTCCTGCGACTATACCGCAGGCTCTCCAATTAAATATAATGTCTCTGATGAGCCATATTAATACGGACAAATTCCTGACAGAGATTCTAGCCCACTCACTTCCACCAAAGAAGCAACTCAAATAAAAAGAAAAAGGCTGTGTACATAAAAATTAGCCAGAAGAATAATTTTGCCATGAGGCTTTAATACAAAACTTTGCTGTCACAAGTATGCTATTCTTGGAGGAATCTGGCAAACTGGCATATTAATACAAGCTTACTGATAAATGGCAATGAGTAAATTACCATTTTAATAATTGAAAAGCAAGTATGTAAAACAGAGAGCTTTTCAATCAGTTAATTACAATTAGCAACATCTAATCACATGTGATAAAATTAACTCAGATCACTTGCTGCTGGTATAGCAATTATATTCAGCCAGTCTTGTGCATTAAGCATTATTTGAAATACTGGCATAGCTGTACATACCTACACTAAGTTTTTTCAGGTTATAAAAATATTTCACTAATATAAAAAAATTTCACTAATTTCACATCCATAAAATTTTCAGAACTTGTACCAAGAAACTACCAGGCCTGTTAAAAGCCTGTTGCATTAGCACAGATTATGTAGTGAAGTCCACATTTTTAAAGATATTTACAGATGTACCAAGCAATTGTAAAATATTTTAATAATATAACAAATCCAGTCATGGCTTAAATATAAAAAAGCCAAATGATAGTAATCTCCCCATGTTATAATGGGTAGAGTCACTGAAAAAAATCTAACCTTTTCAGTGTACACTGAAATTCCTTAACATTTAACTCAAAATTGCTGCCCTTAGCTGGAAATTGAATATTTAGATTTTATGAAAACCATAAGGAGTTCCCAGTCCTTACAGAAGAGAGTCTAATGTCCTTAACCCTAGTGCTGACCCTCTCACTAGAAGAGATACCAACAAAGGACATGTAAATAGACTGTTGCAGAAGTATCCTTCAGTAGTTTAAAAAATATTGCTTGCAACTGCACAAATTGTAAGATATTCAAATAACCCCCATGAAATTTTGATAAGCTCTTCCCCAAGGTCCTTGCACCTTCATCCTTACACTAATGCACTTCATCTTCATTTACCTGATCATTAGTTTCCAGTTTGTTCAGCTGGAAACCAACACACACTAATTACTTTGACATCACAAAGTCCTATCTGTCTTCACCACCTCCCCAGACAGCAGGGAGAAATTATCAAGGGTAGGCATGATAATATCCTGATAAATGATGATTCACATCACCTCACTGTCAATCATCCAGAAGTGCTCACGCAAGATACCACTCAATCTCATTACTGAATCCTAGGGCTAAGAGTACAATACACACCAGGAGTCATATTTCAAACAGCAGGCCACCTGGATAAGATGCAGCTCTCAGACTTTCATGAATTTTGTTGGCTTTTTGTTTTAACACAGTAAATGTCAAATATTCACCTATTTTACCATGTGTACATAGGCTGGCAGAAAAGGACATGCTGAAAGCAAGGCAATTCATCTCAAGGGTTCAAGTGCAAAAAAAGAAAACCTAGGTTCTTTGGAGGGGAGGAGAAGGACAGGTAAATTTCCTTAATTTAAGAAGAAAATTAATCAAGCTACCTAAAGTTTCAAAGTTCAGTTTCACAATTTAAGCATCCTTCCTGCTGAAACAATATAAATGTATTCAGAGATCTGAAAGAAGAAATGCTGGCTTTGAAACTCATTGACACATGCAAAGTTCGCTTTCCAGCAGACAAAAGATAATGTTCTTGCTTCAATAAATAGCTGATAGGGGTCGGCGGGGTGATCAGTCAAGAAGCAAAATAAGAACTTAGTAGTAGCTGCTGTCTCAGAAAATATTACCTCTTTCCCTATTTCCAAAATAGTATCATCCTTCCGTCTCTCTCAGTCCAATTACATATATAACTAAAGCAATCTCTAACGGTAAAGCTCAGGGCTTGCCATCTAGCATGGAATATAAAAGTTGTTCTAGAGAGGGAACTACAAACACCATCTTCTAGGTCTGTAATACGCTACATTTACTTGCCCAAGATCATCATGCACCATCACTAAACTTGCACAATGGCTGATTATATTCTTCAATGTATGGTGCATCACTTATGCAACAGATGAAGGAAAAAAAGAAGAAAACAATACTGAAAGAATATGGGGGGAAACTCCACAGAATATGTGAGGAAATTCCACAACTATGTCTGCTTGCGCTACATATTGTCAGGGAGGAAAAAAACAGCCAAAACTAAGGATCAAAAATTGAGAACACTATAGAAAAAACAAAGAGTAGACAGCAGAAGAACAAAGAAAATACAAAGATGCACATTCTACCATCCCACAGTATACTTCTGGCTGAAGAGACTTTAAACACTGAATCAATACAAGCCAGAGCAGCAGGGCGCTCCCTTGCAGGTGCAGCTGGTACTGCTGCTACAGGCACACTGGTTCTGTATCCAGCCACTGCCTGCCCACACCACCGTGCCTGAACTTGGCAGGAACCCTCACACACACTTCCCTGCACCTCCGCTGCCCCAGACTGTTTGAAATACGATCACAGGCTCACAATGAAACCCTTGTCCCATTTCAAAGTACTCTCCTCCTGTGGGACTACACAGGACAGGCAGCAACTTACAAGCTTCTGTTCAGATAATGTTAACATAACATTTTTCAAGGAGAAATTCCAAGGTTTCTCCTTCAAATGTTCTAAGTGTTCGAAAATATATGTAAATGCAAATACAACAGAAAAGCAAAGCTCCATGAAAACCCTGAATGAAGTAATTTAGGTATGGATGCACTACATACCTGAGACAAACTATTCAGAGCCTACTTTTCAAAGCAAGTGTGGATCACTACCAAAGTTCAAAACCCAAGAGCTCTTCACAAGCTTCCTGTCAAAATACTCTCCCTAAAAAAAGCCAGTTTCTAGTCCACATATGCACAAAGATTTCTCAGTCTCAAATCTATGACCCACAGCCCTCACCTCTTTGGCTTATCAAACACACTTTACCAACCTTACCAATCATGCTACAACAGATTTTACAGCAACTTGTCCAAAAAATGTTAACCACCACATGTCTGGACAATGGAATTGAAAGCATTTTCCCTTATAGAACCAGAGAGCCTGAAAATAAAACAATCTCTTCAGTCTAGCACATGAAGGAGGGCAAAATTATGAGCAAAACCAGAACCTTTTTCCACTGAACACAACCTCAGTGCTTTCCTTCCTACTTTTAGAGAATGGCTGTGAACAAATATAATAGCAACAAAATCAAAATTATCGGTCCAAACAAGCTTAGAAGTTAAATTTTAGAAGCAAACTTAAAAGCAAAGAGTTACCTTCGTCCCAGACTTACAACTCTGGTTTTTCAAAGAACATGGGACCTATTTGTGCTGTGAGGAGGCTACTGTTGGCTTAACTGTTTAAAGGCATACAACAGAAATTTCTTCTGCAGAAAGAATACTGGTGCAGAAAATACACAGGCATGCATGCCTGCAAAATGAATTTACCAAAGTTAGTTTGTTAGCTGTACTCACAGAAATCTGAAGGCAGGAAATTGTAATAGTAATTTTTTAGTTCAGCTGCTGGGCTTCTTTATGTTAGAGCTCTACCAAAAAAAAAAAAAAATCTTAACACAGCAGTGTCACTTCTTGTATCTCAGCACTCTAACTTAAAAAAATAGCTTTCAGAACTAGTTGAGAGAAAACACCCACTATAATTTTTTTAGTTAAATTGGAAAATACTCCGCACAAAAAAAAAGAAAAAAAACCTGGCACAGAAGCAAACTTATATTATCAGATGAATACTGAGTTAGACACATTAAGACATAAGAAAATCCTACACCTTTCTATTAAATTATTGAAGTCAACTTGCAGCAGAGTTCCAGTACTTCCTCTAAAGGAAAAAAGAAGAGTAAATGGGAAACTGCTGTCAACAAGTGTCAGTACTGCAGAGTTCACAGTTTAAGTTTATCTGCCAGTTTTAAGCCCCACAGATACTGAACAAGAAGCACAGGACAAAACTCCAGGCTCAGTTCAACCCTAGAATGATGATAAAAACTCTTCAAAACATTCAACAAGTAGAAGTCAAATACAAAATTACACTTTAACTATCACAAGAAAAATAAAAATTACATTTGCTATTCAAATGCAAGTTATTATCAAAAAACCCCTATCAATCATACATCTAAAATCTCTCCCACATTAGTCATAACTTTGTATGTACAGAGAACAGTAATCTATTTAAGGTACCTACAGACCCTCTACATACACCTATCAAATAAAAGCTAGCATCTGAAAACTAAAAATCCAATAGCAAAATCCTTACTAGCACTAGTCTTGTAAAAATAAAGCTTTGAATTCATTACTGCACAGAGAATCACCAATTCCTGAATTTATCAAGTATTATAACCAACATAAAAAAATGGCTTCTCAAACTAAAAGTACAAGAGATGAAACAGTGGTTTCCACAGTTCTCAAAAATTTTGCTATGCTTAACAAGGTAAATAACACAAGCAAACACATAAATAGTTACGTTTAGCCTATCTAAAATTTAGGAGCAAGCAAAGCAGGATCTTGCTGAAAGCATAAGAGAAAAAAGAACAGCAATGAGTTTTCAAATCCCCACAGCCACTCACTGTGGCAGGCAGTGAGGCTGCCCAAGCTCGACCATTCTACATTGCATTCTTTTACAAAAAGAAAGGTTCACAAAACACAGGACCTGATTTTATCAGGCAATAGCACTCAAAGGCAGCCCCTCAACCACAGTCCCTTCCCTCCCACATACACAAGGTTTGCAGCTGCTAAACGCATACAAGCAAGCAGCACGAAGTCATGCACACTCAAAGGCGCTGGGGATCCTTTCTCACAGCACAAGCGAGTGACCCAGGAGTGCCAACAGGCAGGCCAAGCCGGGCAGGCTTCCAGCACCAAGCCTTCATTGCACCACACAGCAGACCTGCCAAAGCCCTAATGCTACACAAGTGTCACAGTACCTAAAACTTGTTATCACAGCTTTTTTCTTTTTGCCGTCTCCTCCCTCCCCCGGTTTTTTTAATCTTTATTTTTTTTCCATGTTAGTCTCCAACATATTTCAAGTAAAGTTTCTCACCTCCACAGAGCACAAACATTAGTCAGGCAATACAACCACCTTTTTTATATACAGGAAAGGCCTTTAAAGCAAAAAAACCTGAATCAGGGTCAGCAAATTAACTTTTTCTTGGGCTCAGGAGCATTTCTAGGGGACTGACAGTTTCAACACCTAAACTAGCAGCATCATCCTGAAGTGCTAGTTAAGCACAATAGCTGTGCATGTTTGAACAAAACCATGTCCTCAAAGTTGAACTGAAAAGCTTTCAAATAGCTAAAGCATCATATACAAAATTGGAAAGCATTAACAACAAGATCAGCAAAAGTATAAACAAAAATTTATCATAAACATGAGCTATTATTAAATTTCCCTGGACATTATTCTTGAAATTTTACACTCAATTTTCATGAAAATTAAGATACAAGTGGAGGCTTATATGTACTTTTATTGTTAGCTTTTTATACCTTCTCAGAATCACATCAGTATTTTGGTAATTTTATTATGTCAATGAAAATAGTCACTGGAAAAGGCTTCCCCAAAGCTGAACCTGATAGTTCTGCTATAGGTGACAAGCAATTTATAAAAACATCCCCCAAGTTTAAAAAAATAATTAAATAAATAACTAAATAAACACCATAGGTCATAATTCGTAATAAGTTTTTAAACTTTTGGTGAAGAGGCTTCCTCTTCTCATCAAGTATGATGCAATAAATGGACAGATAGCATCTTTCTTTCACATTGCATAACCAAGGACTATTGATTAATCATGTAGCTGCCCATTTGTCAACTAACAGAAATAAATTTAGTCTGTTTTGCAAGTTCTCCATGTGAGCTTTTTCAAAAAAAGCAGTAAACAAAACTGAACAACAATTACGGCTGGACTGGACCTCTCAGAGCTGATCAATTTTTCTTCAATAACATAGTAGTTTACCTAAGTTGACTACCTCATAAATTCAGCTTCTACAAAAAAATTTCCTCCTGTCCCTTCACATTCTTCAATATATAGTGAACACCAGCAGAGCTTTGGTTTCCTTAATTATGCCCCTGCATACTCCATCTCCAGGAAACCTACACCTGCCTTCATCTGTTCTATACATTTGAACTCTGCCCAAGTTCCTTTGGAGAAGACTATATTGAGTATAAACAAGTTCTCCTGAGCCACTTTGACTTCTAAAACAGCCTTTCATGGGACCCTGGTAAGCAAATCCTTGGCTTGGGAAAAAATACTGCACTTCTAAAATCCATGGTTGCAATTCAGCTGTTTGTCTGTCTTATTCCTCTTGGAAAGCTAAACCTCACTATTTCACAGTAGTCCCAGGCTTCACATCCCTGATTACCTCTTCCCTCTTTGTAAGAGGTCCAGCACAGCATCTCCTCTAGTTAACTAAATCATTTGTATCAAGAAATCATTCTGTACGCATTCAAGAAGACTCCTCAATTGTTTTCACTGTCCCACATGTGTACTAGTGTCTTGGACTGATGACATTTCCTCCAGTTTTCTAGAGCTGACTTTATCTGCTTCTTATTCATGATCAGGTCTATGGCATCCAACACCACCCGGCCTAGTGGCAGGAGTCAGCCTCCCCTGAAAATCTCTATCCTCCACTTACTCAAGCAAATCTGTCTCAGGCAAATCTGTTGGCTCTGCAGCTTCTCTGCAAAGGGCCTGTCAGACTGTTTGTCCTTCCTGATCCTGCAAGTCAGCTCATCTCCCTGCAGCTCCTTCCCCTACAACTCAGTGCCTGGAACAGAGCACAACTCACATTTATAAGGGCCCCTTAGCTCCTCCTCTCAGTCTCAGAAGGAAGNCCCCTGGCTTCTTACTAAATGCATAGAATACCAGTTTGATGCAGGGCCCCCATCCAAACAAAATTACAAGAGATCAATTGATGAGATACACTTCCTGGACAGGGATGCTCCTTTGCTATAAAAAAGCAGACAAGGGAGATGATATGCTGTTCCAAATTTGTCAACAACTAAATCCACATAAAAAACAATTTCACTTTCAGAACTGTCAGCAGCCTACTTTACAAGGCCAGTAACATTACAGGTCAACAGGTGAGCTGACACTAAACATCAGCTACAAAGGGACTGTGAGAATTCATCCAATGCTATATAACCAATTAAAGGCCCGGAAAAAAACTTGAAGCACTGCTCAATTAGCACAGCAAGACAGAGGCAGAAACCAGGAGGTACTGTATCTAAACAGAATATGTGCGTTTCTATAAATCCAAGTCACCACTCAGTACACCTATTAGCTTGCACCAACTAGTCAAACACTGATTACCATTCTCCCTGTAAAATAAACAAGATACATGAAGGGTTTGTGGGGGTGGTTGGTTTCAAACAGCTATCAAAGGATGCTAGTTGCTGCCTACAGACAATTCAGCAGTAATAAGTAAAACAGTATCTTATAATCATCTTTTATATAGTGTTTCCTTGTTGAAAGCAAACAAGCGACAGATGCTTTTTGTGAACAAGGTAAAAGAATATAACCTAAAACCACAACAATCATAACAAGACATACACATCTATACCTTATACCTCACAAATTGTGTCTTCATTTCCTGTATCCCATCTTGAGCTTTTCAATCTTTCAGACACCTCATAAGCANGCTGGATTTTAAGAAAAACACATGAAAAAAGAAAGTTTGCCCAGCAACCTGCAGAAAATGGGTCAAGCCTTGGTAGAGAAACCATCACCATCTTAACAGGGACTGGCACTCCTTGCTGTTCCCAGATGCTGGGCTTGAAAATGCCTCTGGGCTGACTTTTCTGACTGTCCACAGACCTCCCCAGAAATAAATGACTGCCCGTGTGAGCAGTCCAAACTCAGCTCAGAAAGTTTTACAAGGCTGAGCCTCCTGTGAAGCATCACCAAGGCAGCTCTTCATTGTAATACAGCTGGGAGGAAACGGCCAAAACGTTCCTTGTTTAACACTCTTCCCTAGAAAAATGGCACCAGGATATCATCTGTGGAATGCCAGACTCCACAACTGCCTGTCAGCTGTTTGTTGAGCAATACAGCTAACAACCAAGGAAAGTATCTGGTTTTAAATACAATGCTTCTTACTGAGATCTTTTAAGATAGCTCTGCTCACCAATCCAGCTCTTCACATAGTATGAACTTTTATCTCTGATACCTATTTCCTTCCTTGCTCTCTTTTCCCCACATCCTCCGCTATTAGGATGTGTGACGTAGTATTAACTCGAGACACT
>VYZR01055249.1:8112-19686 GCA_013400675.1 Oxylabes madagascariensis | reverse complement strand
TCCGCACTGAGTGGGAAGGGAGACTCCAAATTTATTTCAGTGGAAAAGACAAATTTCATGTAACTGCATAAATGCCTCTACCTTGGCTAACTTTCTTTATGTTTCTTATTGGCCAAATCAAAAGTGTCAAAGATATTTAAAAAACCCACATCATTATTCAAAAAATGCAATCAAAACAGTGGAGTTCGATTTTTTGGACATCCTGACTTGTTGCTTACAATCCAGGAGCAAGAAAGAGTGGAATAAATCACATTGGCTTGAACACCGAATCCTCTTGTAAAATGAAAACTGAATTTAAATACCTGATTTAGGATGACCAATTAAAATTAATTTTCAGTTACTCAAAAAGGACAAAGTTTAATGAGAAAACTATTATGAGAAAAGAAAACTGCAACTGGTTTTTGTTCTGCACCTGCTTAAAAGTTGCCAACTAGCCAGCAGGAAATGGAGACATGTTCCACACAGGGAACAAGACTGAAATAGAGCCCAGCTTTGGTTCACTGCTGCAAGCTGCTGTGCACCTCTTGAGAAACACTCAGCTCTATACAGAAATCAGTGGGAGTTTTAGTAACTCAGACTGCTACAGCATCAAATTTTTGGATATTAATGTGGGCTATGTTTAAAAAGTCTGTTTTCTTGCCCAGAAATCCTGTGATGAATTTGCTCTTCAGTAAGTTTTCAAGAAGCCCTCATCATTAGTGGAAGGATGTGGTATAATATAAGCTTTTTTGAAAGTTTTGAGATTATCGTTCTCCTTGCTGCTACAGTCATGCATCTGAGAAAAGAGGTGGGAGTCCCTGCACAGCTGAGAGCTCTTGGGACAGCAGAGCCTGATGGGCTGCCCAAGAGCTCCTCCTGGGCTCCTCCCAGGAACTGCATAGAAAATATCATAAAACTGAGCCTTCCAGGCAGTTTCTGCAGAAGCACATTTTTTTCTCTCTTCTACTCCTTCTCTTTCTCATTCTTATTCTCAACTACTTTCTCCTTTTTGTTTTCGAGGTACTGTGCAAGAGGATTCTGTTTTAAGCAGTGATGCTCTCTTTGTGAGTATTCCATCATAAGTAGAGAGCACCAGACCATCCACGTCTGCTAAACCACACTCCATCTCTGAATATTGTTGTTCTGTGTTTGGCACTGGCTTCAAACTCCATTTCTTATAAATGCACAGAGCNGATCTTGCTGCTCTCAGGCTGCCTTGCTGTTCAACTGCTTCCAAATTTATTTTGATTTCCGCACTGAGTGGGAAGGGAGACTCCAAATTTATTTCAGTGGAAAAGACAAATTTCATGTAACTGCATAAATGCCTCTACCTTGGCTAACTTTCTTTATGTTTCTTATTGGTCAAATCAAAAGTGTCAAANTTGGATATTAATGTGGGCTATGTTTAAAAAGTCTGTTTTCTTGCCCAGAAATCCTGTGATGAATTTGCTCTTCAGTAAGTTTTCAAGAAGCCCTCATCATTAGTGGAAGGATGTGGTATAATATAAGCTTTTTTGAAAGTTTTGAGATTATCGTTCTCCTTGCTGCTACAGTCATGCATCTGAGAAAAGAGGTGGGAGTCCCTGCACAGCTGAGAGCTCTTGGGACAGCAGAGCCTGATGGGCTGCCCAAGAGCTCCTCCTGGGCTCCTCCCAGGAACTGCATAGAAAATATCATAAAACTGAGCCTTCCAGGCAGTTTCTGCAGAAGCACATTTTTTTCTCTCTTCTACTCCTTCTCTTTCTCATTCTTATTCTCAACTACTTTCTCCTTTTTGTTTTCGAGGTACTGTGCAAGAGGATTCTGTTTTAAGCAGTGATGCTCTCTTTGTGAGTATTCCATCATAAGTAGAGAGCACCAGACCATCCACGTCTGCTAAACCACACTCCATCTCTGAATATTGTTGTTCTGTGTTTGGCACTGGCTTCAAACTCCATTTCTTATAAATGCACAGAGCTCTGCAAGCTGCAATCCCTCAGATACAAACTGGTAATGCTACCCAATACCCTGAATTCTTAGAGCTCTCTTTCATGATCTCAAAATGCTTAGAGATATCAATATTTCTTCTGCACACAGAAAACCTAGGGCATAAGTACATGACACGACTTTGAGTGTACACCCAGTCTACAAAGCCACACACTGGTCACACAGCTCCGCACTGACTGGATCTTCGAATATTTCTAAAGCAACAAGATCAAACTTTACTTCCTTACAACATCTGACTAACCAACCCATTCCCTTTAGTTCCTTCTAAAATTGCTGTATATCTTCCTGTTTAAAGATTTTTTTTCTGAACCCTTGAAAGCTGTTCTCCCTGCATGCCCCCCTCCACCCCACATTTGATCCAGCTGTGCCCCAGCTGGGTACAAGAAGGGCATTGTGCTGCCCTCCGTGCCTCGGCTGCTGTGCTCCACAGTCGTGCTCTCCTGCATCCACTTTTTACTGACATATTTCTTACATGCAGCACACTGTGAAAGGGATACAGGATGTTACATGAGGTGTACTGAAATACTTTATTATTAAATATTTTAAATTAATCATGTGTGATAGTTAATTATTCATTCAAACAAACCATGAAAAATAGGGACTGCAGCAATTTCCTCTCTCCAGTATCAGATTGCTACTAAATGTATGGCACAATAAAACACTCAAATTAAAACTTCCTGATGTGACACCAAATTACTAAATACCCAAACTGCTGAAAAATTAGAAGTATAACCCTTGCACTACATATTTATTATATTCATGTCCTACTTAAAAATGCATCCTATTTGGAAGAAAAGAATATTCATGATCTCTCTTGTACAAATTGGAGAGGAAGTTTCTTGATTTGCCTGAAACTTTTGAACAGCAACATAAGCAAACCCTAAGGAAGGCACATCATGTGCAAGCAGTTGATGGTGTAAGGTGAAATTAAATAATTGCATAGTAGAATGTAACCTCTTGAAGTCAGGCTTTCCACCTGAAAAAGTTATTTTTTATTATTCCTAATTACTTAGAGTGCCCTTCACCAAGACGGTGTAAAAACAAAAATTCACTGCCTCAAAGAACTTGAAATTGAAAATCCTATTACATCCTACTTGTGACAAGGCCAGTATTGGTGGAACTAGTCCTTGTAATAAGCAACACACAAGACATGAAAAAATTTTAGGAAAGAAATCTGGAAGAAAAAAGGAAAAACAAAACATATAAGAAAGATGTCTCTAAAAGAGATCAAGGTTAAGATACAGTGAAAAAGTTCAGCCAAATCAAAAAACAGCATATGCCCTGTTAACTCTCCAGTGCTATCTGTTTTTACACTCTCACAGGTCTCAGGGTCACGACTGAGTAGTCCTCTGCTGCCCTTCCCTAACAATCACCAAAGCCATTAAAAAAAAATCCCAGAAAGATAAAAGCAGCATAGAAAAGATGAAAGAACCCATATCCCAAACTTATTTTTATTTATGATTTTACTGAAATTTTGTCATACATACTCAGCTGTATAAGTTTACCTCCTATACAATTCCTAAACCCTGCATAGAATGTAAACTTAAGACTTTTGACTGAACTTAATGATTCTATTTTGAACTGCCCAGTTTCTGGCAGAGATATCATTATAGTATATATTCCTGAAGACTCAGTGTAACGATCAAAGCACTCTGAAAGCACAGTGATCAATGAAGAGCTGTTTGTCTGTCAATCCTTCAAGAGAAGCAGGAGTGCCCACCTCAGCAGAACAGCAGGAGAGCACGCTGCCATCTGAGGAAATTGCAGCTTGGTCACGGTCTCTCCAAGGTAATAATATTTTGTCAGTATTATTTCTTTTCTTACTATGAAAAGAGATCTGTCTTCTGTGAACCCATTTGTTAGATTGCAATTTACAGGTTTAACCTTTCATTAGTCTCTATCCGCTT
Source organism: Oxylabes madagascariensis (assembly GCA_013400675.1). Classification (NCBI taxonomy): domain Eukaryota; kingdom Metazoa; phylum Chordata; class Aves; order Passeriformes; family Timaliidae; genus Oxylabes; species Oxylabes madagascariensis. Next base: position 15,814 of record VYZR01055249.1, on the reverse strand, counting down.
TCATTAAAGCCACTAATTTGATAAGTGAATGACTTCTTTTTGAGAGGTTTGTCCTTTCCTTCCCGAAGAGACTTTTTTTTTCACCTTGACTATCAGCCTGGCCCAGGTACTGAGTGTCATTACTGCTTCTCCGCTGCCAGCGAGGGGATGGAGCAGGAGAGTGCCCAGGCAAAGGTTTGCAGAGGTGCAAAGATTACATACATGAATGAATTTTAATAATGGTCACCTCTTACTGCACTCCTTTTCTGTTCTTCCTTTCTCCCTTTCCCGTCCAGTAAAAGCCCATGTCACCTCTTTCTTGTGTTGGAGAGATATTCCTAACAGCATCTTTGAATCTTTTTCCCCTTGCATGTCCTTCTTCTCTACTTCCTACTGCTTTGATTCTCCTTTGCTTTTTTCTGTTTCATCTTTTCTCTTGTCAGGTCTCCTATTATTTGTTTCATCTTTTGTTGCTCTTTTCCCCCTCTGCACAGTTGCTCTTTTTCTGTGCTGCTGACTAAACTTACTTTTTTTCTTCCTTTTTTTTCCTCCTCCCACCCCAAACAGCTTTTCCAATCTTTCTCTAAAGCACAGGCGAACAGGCAAATTAGAGAATCCTGTGAATTTAATCCAGCACCTCCTCAATGTTGTTCTTTTTTTGATCATTCTGCTCCCTCTTGCTTTTCTACAAACAAAGATAAACAACTTCTAAAGATAAAGGGCAGATAGAGAGGAAAAGATCGTGCATGCGCTCTTCTACAGCTCTCATGATCCTTGCTGGAGCCATTTGCTAATTTTTGTATCTTTTATCTGTTTGGCTCTTGCATAATAAAAGACTTCTCCTTTAGGCCTCCGAATGAGCCAGATACAGCCTTTTACTGCTCTCTATCATTATATGGCTCTTCAATCTTTTTATAGTAAGAAATCTGGAAATATATTCTGCACAGTGTTATTTCTTCACTTCTCTCTCTCCCCATCCCTTTCAGTTTTTTAAGTGTTACTTAACTGTCAAAGTTTAGGACACTGTGTTTGAAAAATACTATTCAGCATGTCTACACTGGAAGACCTGTGAGAGAAAAGGAAATAAACCCTCCTGAAAGCATTTACGTTCCCTGAGTAGCAGCACATGGAATGTCTGAGAGTCATTAGCTTCCTTCAGCTGTTACATTATGGGTGAACATTAGCCAATACATAAGGGCTGTTTGGAAAGAGCCAGCATTAGTGGGGTCAGAGAGGAATGAGCTCCATTCTGTACAGTGAGCTTTGTCCCTGTACTGCCTCTGCCTCATACTGCCAGAATCAATGAGTTGCGACAGGTTGTTTCTTCTCAGGTCAGATTGTGCATGGGACGAGCAGAGCATGAAGGAAAAATGGTAGGGAGTCCTGAGGTTATTATACAGACAAGGCATAAGCAATTGGAAAAAGGAATGAAATGCAAACTGCCATGACAAAAGGAAAAGGATAGAAAACATAAAATGAATTCAGGCCAGACAATCACCAGGGATGGAGAGAAAAAAGAGGGGGAGATGTGGGAGGTAAGACATTTTAGCTCCAATCTACTTAGTAAATTTCCTCAGATTACTCATAATACATGAAATTATATATCATTCTCCTCAAAGCTGTTGACAGTGAAGCTACTTCTACCTCAACAATGTCATTTACTCTTTACAGACAACAAATAGCAATAATTTTTTATTATTCGTAATGTATTATTCGTATGTTCGTAAAAACATGGTATAATATATACAGGTATACAGCAACATTATCCAAAAAATGTCCTTCCTAAGAACACACACCCAAATCCCTAGACAATGCATTTTTTTTCTCTTGTTACATATAAAGGTTCTTTCAGCTGAAAGTGTTAAGTCTTAGACAAAGAAGCACAGAAAATCAAAGGCAAAGCTAGGAACAGAGATGAGAGTCCTGCATTCAGAGTCTACCTCTGAGCACCCTTCACCCTTTTTCATAAAGACATTTTGAAGAAAAAACTAAAAATTGTAGTGAACATTAACACAACTGGATATCAGGTAGGTCTTCAAATGTACCTAGGAAGAGAAACAAGACAAAGATATAATCTGTTGACATTTGCTTGATAATTTCTGGATATAATTTTTCTCGATACTAAGGTTATAGGCACTTTGAATCTTAACTGTGAATTTCTCCACCTAGGAAACTTAAGTGTCCCAAACAGACAAGCCTATTGCAAGCAATCTCAGGCTGTTGAGATACCAGACAAGCAAATAAACACTATGCAGACTCATGGGAATAATACCAGGAAGTTGCTTCACTTAATATCTAACAAACCCCTTCTCTCACTAGATTTTGGAAATCAGTATTTTAACAATCTAATCTGGAGACTTCAGCTATAGGCTGATTAGACTCATTTTCTAGATCCAAAAACAGCCTAAAAAAGGAATATGTGCTCTGCATTTCAGTAAACCCAAGATTTCAACCTTGAGCATATAATCCTAAATGATTCAAGAACAGTTAGAACAATCTTCAACTAAATTAGTAAAGGAACTTTATGATTTATGCTGTCATTGCTGTCTTTTCTAAGGAGAATAAGGTTTTATCTTATTTTATTTTTAAATTATCAATTAAGGAAAAGTTGACTGGTGACAAGAGCTCTTCTAATTACTAAGTTTTCACAGTATTAAATACTTAAAGTTAAATCAACCAGCATTTAGCAAACTACTGCTCCCCCCCTTCTCCCCCTCCATATACACACTTTTTTCTTTCTAAAAGCCCTCTACTGAATTAGCTGTTAGGTACTAATTGCAAATGATTAAGCACTCACTAGTCTTACACATCTTGCTTTAATATTAATGTGATGTATTAGCATGGAACGTAGCTTGTATTAATATTATAAATGGAAGCCTGCATGGATCACTGCCTACTGTTTTGCATTATGAGGAGCATGCAGCTAAAGAAAAAAGTCCAATTTAGACCAGAAAAAGCCTAGTACACCATATATTTCTGTTGGCAACAAAGAAATAAAAGGGCTGAAGAAAATAAAGTTAAATACTATCTATTTATATAAGCAGCGTATCATTTTTTTCATAAGCAGCAGCAGCAAACATATAAAGAGATGAATTTCTCTCATCCATCTCTGAAATAACTGGAATATATGAAGCTAAAGTTAAATTTAAATTACTCCATTAAGGAGAGCCATGCCACAGACAAATATATTTTCTGCCTTGCTCTACAGAGGTAACAAAGTTGTTTTTTCTGTGTATATCAGGTTCAAGGATTATACTCCATTTAAACATCTTACTTGTGATCTCGTATTCATAGGATGCCAAGGAGTACTTAGTGTGTTTTTAAAGTTTTTATATTTGTAATTATTTATCCTTCCCCCAAGGTAGCTTTCTCATTTCTTCAGCCACCGTGGGCATGTAAAATACAGGTCTGTTAGAATGTACAGCTTAACAAGTTTGCCTTGTATTTGTTACACAGAATAAGCCGTGTGCTAGAATTGAATCCAGTTTGTTAGAAATGAAAAACACTGGTTTCATTCTTCATTGCTTTGTGCAACTTTAAATGGACATAATATATTTAGATGATAGGCAAATGAAAGCTCTCTGTACAAGAACTCTGTCAGTTCTAAAGGAAAGCACTTTCTACAAATCTATGCATTTTCTCAGGAGCCTAAAGAGTCTCCTCCAAGATGAAATTTTTAATGCTAGTTATTGGAGAAGTATGGAAAATATGACACGCACTTTAAAAATAAATGACAGGTTTCCTCATCTGGAAAACACAATACATCTCTTTTTCAGTCTTTCTCTTGAAGTTGGTTATAAGAAAAAGCTTGTGGAAGGAAGAGAAATTATTTATGCAGTATTCTTATAAATAAGTTGGAAGGATCAATACAAATGCAACTTTAGAAAGCCTGAGAGCTGAAACCAGCAGCAGAATCCTGGGGTACCTTTGCCAACACTGTGGCAGCAGCAATGAGTAGCAACAACCAAAAAAAAGTGATGTCAAAGCTCCAAGCTCTAATGTCCCATATACACACATTGCTGCTGTTGACATCAGAGAGGCTTCCACAGAGAGCAAAGGGAGAATCTAGTGCAGAGATTGCTCTTGAAGAGAATGAGCAGCTCAGCCACATCCCAGCATGTAACACAGGACACCACCACACATCAGGCAACCCCCATGGGCAACTGGTGCCCCCGCTCGTTTCAAACTGTGTCTGGATCGAGGAACATCAACACAGAAACACAGCAGAAGTAAAAAGAGTGTGTGCTAATGCAAGAAACCGGCTGTAAAGAGCCAGGAGCAGTGGATGGGCGAAGCACAACCACTCTGCGAGCTCCTGTGCACTGCCTTCAGCTCTCACTGTGGGGACCCTGTAATTCCGTGCTGGTCCCACAACAGAGCCCTGGGTGGGCCAGCAGAGAGGACTGGCTGAGCACAGGAGTGAGAGCTGGCAGCAGCTGTGCAAGATCGTGAGTGTGATCGTGTACAAGAGTCAAAGACACATTTATGAAGCATTGTGATTAGAAAAATATTCCTTTTTCAACAATAAATATAGGGTTTATTATTTTTTAATCTCTACTAGATTTAATGGGGGCTATGAAGATGTGCCTCAAATCGGTCTAATGAATTTTTTTATTTTGTCTTCTATTGCATGTCATTATAAAAAAACAGGAATATTGGCCCAGTGTAGCTTTGCCTTTTAATGATTTCTGCTGTCATCATCCTGAAGCACCTTTAGCACAGGGAGGCTATTTTCCCAATATTTCTTATTCCCTACCAGCCCTCTGAGAAAGACAGGAGCTGACTGAATTACCCGTGGCCACAGAGTGATGCTGAGGCAGGTTCAAGAGTTAATCCAGTTCATCTGAATCCTACTGAGTCACTCTTCTGTCACAAAAGTTGACATAAAGTTGTTCATCTAGGAGGATGGAAACCCATCTTATACACATAGCAGACATTCTGAGATGGATATCAGTGAAAATTCTCCACCTCCCTGTGAAAAGATGAGTAAAGGATTCTTCAGCTTTAGCTTCTTCATTAGTACAAGAATGCAACATTATTTATCTAAATTTATGGAGATATGTCTATATAGCCATAGATATATTTATATAGACAGAGACACATAAATATTCAAAGGAGGAACCTTTAGGAAAATAGTAATCAGATTATTAAAAACACTATCAGATTACATGAATTCTGATACAAGATTGATATCAAGTTCAGATTGCTCACTAAACCTTGAATTCCAGCTCTTAAATTATTGAATTCACAACCTTGATAATGCTTGAGATTTTCAATGTATATCTTTGTTTTGACTGCATATACAAAGAACTGCTACAGAAATTCAGTGTTTGCCTATATTTATCACACAGTATCACAGAAATTTCTCAGTCTTCTGTTTTTGGAATTGGAAATAAACCTATCGCTAAGAATATAATTTTCCATAGGAACTACTTCCTACCAGAATCCCAATACTGGTAATTCCTTGGAGTAAATGCTGCCATTTCTGTCATTGAGTGAACGAAACTGAGCGGTTGTTCAAGTCAGATCCATATCCAATTATTATTCAACTCAGCTTTAATTTCTAATGCAGGACAAGAAAACGCAAAAGCAGAATCCCATCTTCGCTGAGGGCTGTCCTTTGGGAATTATGTATTCCTCACTAGCAGTGGCTAAATCCTTTTTGAAGCTGCAAGACAAGCACTTATTCCATAGTGTCTAATGTAAAAAAAAGTGTTGAGCATCACCCAGACACCATCTTACTGAGTGCCACAGCTCACTCATACAAGAGTCTGCCACAATTCTTCCATTTCTTTCATTTATGTTATCTGCCGCACCAGAGTGATTTGGGATAATAATTGGTGGTGGAATTCTGCTAAGGTGAACTTTGGGACTGAATTGTTTTCGATTAGTGACTGTTCCTATTGCACACTGGTGAGTGCCTGTGCATGCATTCATTTTTCAGAACTGCTACTGAGGTGCTCTCTGAAAAAAGAAGGTTTGGAAAGAATTCAAAACAAAGGAAATACCCAACAATAAGCAGTAAATACAAGAATTCTTGTAAGTAAGAGAACCAGAGAAAGCAGTGGGTTGATATTTGGCTACATGCATTAGTCGGTACAAGGATTGCGCTGTTACTTTACAAAAAATTTCAGTTTCTCCTGAACTTTCCTAGGAGTTTTTGACTTATTTTTCTTTTGGAAAGAATGGGTAAAATTAGCAACTAGAAGGGATGGATGGTAGAGGAGTTGTACAGTATATGGCTTTACCATATGGATCTACATCTACATCTATGAATTCATCTCCATGGTGTAAGGCACTTGCCTGAATATACCTCATAGTATGGCAAAAAAAATCCTGCCAAAAATCCTGTGTTCTAATCCATGGGATGCCAGGCTCAGCAAACATGCTTTCAATTTCCTTTCACACAGCATTGACTTGATGAAAAGTTAGAGAGTTAGAGTATCATTCTTGTTACCACAGTTCACTTCCAACAGTTGGAGGGGTTTTTTATCATTTTCTTTGTAATTGTGTATTAATGTTGAAATGCATCTCCTCCCTCAGTATATTTCATTTCTTTTTCAGGGTAGTAAGCAATATTGAAAGGTCTAAAATCCCCCTTTCACAGTGCCAGCTACCTCACCAAATGAGCAACAGTCATTTTAGTCAATGCATGTCACAGAAATCTGAAGATATTTTTATTGAATATTAAAAACGGCTTGACAAATTTTTCATATAAATCACAATTCTTCAATTTTCAATACCCAAACCATCTCTCCACTCCTCAGTATGTTACTCTGGATAGCAGAACAGTTGGAAAGAGATATCAGCTTTCACTACTGACTGCTCTGCAGTGGAATCACCCACCCTCTGCTGCCCTAGCCCTGCTGACTTCTGCAAACAGTTGGGGACATGGGAACAGAATCTCTGCAAAGTTTTCTTTCTACAAATATTTAGTAACTTGATCTTATACTGATCTGAAACACCAAGTCCCAACTCAGGAAAACATTTCACACCTTGTTGAGCTTTAATTCAACAAATTACGTAACTGAAGTCCACTCACTGAATTACTTAGGTGCCTAAAGTGCAATAAAGTGTTTAAGCATGCACAGAGACAAACTGCTCTGCACTTTTGAAGCTTTTACTCTTAACTGAATATATCTTAACTGAGTGTCACTCTTCAGAGTTGAGAAATGAGTCTCTCACCCATTTTACTTCCATTTGTCTGTAGTCCTTAGCAAGAAGCATCTTATTCAGTCACCTCTTATTATATCATATCAGGTCTGCAAGCACTATAGCTTCAAAGAGGCAATGTGCTAAAAATGGGACAGGCTGATCATATGAGATCAAAAATATACAAGAATTCGGATAAGGAGGTGGGAAAAAAATAAAAAAAAGAGGGAAGAGGAATGAAAGCATGTGTTTACAATTCCTGAACAAGAACAGTTCTCTCAAAGACAATGTACTGTACATATGTTATTTATATGCCACCATTTTAATGGCCCTTTAATGAAAAACATCTTGTTACCATAGTAACTGCCACATTGCATGCTGTCTCTGAGACTCCTACATCATCATACAGGACACGCACAGCGTTTCACACCAATAAGTCATGGGCATGTCTGGTATTTTACGAAAGAACAACGTGCACATATTTTCTCTACTTTAACCCATTATCTTGCACACACAGTATTGATGTGAATTTCTCAACATGGAAAATGAAAATTGTGTTCTTGCTGCTTCT
>VYZR01055194.1:39337-53145 GCA_013400675.1 Oxylabes madagascariensis | reverse complement strand
AAATCCCAGTGGGAATGGAGAAAATGGGGATTTTGGGGGAGAAATCCCAGTGGGAATGGAGGAAATGGGGATTTTGGGGAAAAAATCTCAGTGGGAATGGAGAAAATGGGGATTTTTGGGGAAAAAATCCCAGTGGGAATGGAGGAAATGGGTGGGAAATGGGGATTTGTTTTGTGTGTGTGTATGTGTATGCACTTTTATATACCACCAACTGGAGTTGAACCACAGGTCATAGTGGTCCATGACTCAGTGCTACCAGCAGCTGGAGATCATGGAATGGATGAAAACCAAGTGCTAGGAAGTCAAGGCAGACCACAAGTCATAGGATCTGCGCATCTGTGATGCAAGCAGCTGGAGTGAGTGAGCTTGTATTAGTNGAGGTTACTGGATTTGACAGCTCTTAATGCTATTTTTGCACAAGCCCAGGGAATGCTTTCTCTTCCCAGCCTTCTTAGAGAGCATTCACACTCTTCCTACTTGTTCAAGGCATGATCATAGAAGGCAGAATAAGCTCAGAAATGTTTCAGTTCAAGTCAGTTAAGCAAGCAAGTTTTGCTGCTTGGGGCATTCAGCTCCATAGGAAAGCAAACTCTCTGAATGCTATCTTTTACCATAATGCCCTTTGCCTTCTACCAGTGTACATTTGGATATATTCAGAATTCAACCGGACAAGGTTTGTTACAGAGCAACCTACTGTAATTTAGCCTGGCCTTGAGCAGGGTGTTGATCAAGATGACCTCTGTACCTCCCTTCCAGCTTGTTTCATTCTGTGATTCTACAGTTTTAGTACCAGATTCCCATCACATAGTTAAAGGGATTCTTTTACTCTCTTCTCAGCATCATCTCTCTTGTCCGTGGCTGTAGTTTGCAAGGCTTTGGATGTACAATTCCCTCTTGCACCACTGCACTGTTAAGACACTGAGGGCAAATGTTCTCAACCCAGAAAGCTGTTAGGCCATCTCTGCCTCCATGAAGGTTGTCTAAGGGTCAGTTGTCCTTGGGTGAATTGTCATCCTCTTGCATCAGGGGATCATTTTGTCTGTAACACAAGCGCTTAATAGTCTTGCTTGAAAGTACAGGCAGACCAAAATCTGAAAATCATTAACGGGTCTGTTCTGAATGGCCTGATCTGTAATAGCAGCATCCAGCCTCTGCCCAGTTTTTCTGGATGTTGACGTTACAGCATAATGTAGCCCAAGAGATTGGTTTGTGATGTAAATATAGAATAGTACTAGCTGAAGTATTTGGGATTTTTATTTCACCCTTTCTGGCCAGCAAGAACTGAGGATACTCAAATGAGAGATTAGATTTTGCAGAGTGTAATGAATCCATTTTGACTCTTCTATAAAAAAATGATGTTTTTTTCTTTTTTAGTTTAGGGAAGAGAAATACAGGAGAATCTCTCATCAGTTATTTTTATCTTCCTTGAACTAAAATAGCACTTGTAATATGAAATTGGAATATCATTCTTCAAAACTGAGATTAAAGCAGGAGTGGAAGAAGAATTGTAGAATTGTCATGATTTCACTTGTTTGAAAGCCTCTAGATTGCTCAGATATCTTGCCTATTCCTCATTTTTAATGTGGAGTTGAATACTGCTCCAATGATACCCTGAGATACCTCAAGCAGTGTTGCCTCTAGCAGCATCAAGGCCTGAACTGAGCCTGGGTCTGATCTTGCAAGACACTTGATTTTGAGCAATGTTGAAAGGGTGTAAGCCATTTTTCTTCCAGGGTGGTAAATTCAGCTGAACAGATCCTTTCTACCTGCACTGAAGAGCAGCAAGATACTGGTCTGGCCCAGCATTGTGAGGATGTGGAATGCTACATCAGTTGTCAGTGCTAATGAAGTGTCAGAGTGAAGGCTTATACCTGTACACATGTAGTCTTTCATACTGTTAAATTATGAGCGCAGCCATGGGTTTGTTTGGCCCATGCCAAATAATCTTATCACAAACAGTGACTACACATAGGTCAGAGGTTAGGATGGACTGAGGACCATTCCTGGGAGGCGGTTTGGATGCAGCTGTGCACTTCTGTGGGGTTGGAGTTTCTAGCCATAGGAACATGAACCATACTGTGCCTGTTGTCCTCAGAGCTAGACAGCAGTTTAACAGCTTGTTAGATTTATGAGTGTGCATGCAGCTAGTGTGACTGGGGATGTGATTCAAGGCATATAGCCAGTAGGAAAGGGAGGAAGAAGAAAAATAGTGAGGGACTTTTGGCTGTGGGTTGCGAAATGAGATTTATGCACTTGTGTACTTATTTTTCTAATGGTTTCTGACTTAAAGTATTCACTGTGAAAAGGGACAATTCTGTCCCCTTCAGGCTGCCTATTTCTGTTTGCTTGTAAAATACTCATGTGCTGGGTAAATATTACCTTGCTCACTGGTGAGAAGTTGTCTGGAGAATATGCTTGACATGGCAGAGCACGGGCTACTAAGCAAGTCTTCTCTATTTTCTTTCTTCTCCATTCCTTTCTCAGTTTCTGTATGGATTTCCATGCCCTGATTAACTTTTCTCTACTTTACTTTCTTCTAGAATTTCCATGGGGTAGAAGCATTATACTGTGGTAAACAGGAGACTCAGATCTGATTAGGAAAAAAGTTCTTACTGTGTTGAAAAATGGCCTTGTATATTATTTCAGCATATCAAGGCCATGTCTGGGATCCCAGTGTCAAAGTAATGACATGACACAGTGCAATCCCTGTGCCAGACTGTGCAATTGAGAAGGTAATGGGCATGGGGTAATGCCAAGTTCCTCTGCTGCCAGGACAGGCTAGAGAAGACTGTGCCTCAGGGAGGCACAGGCCTTTTGCAGATGTTCTGCTGCTCAGAGGGGCTGTCTGAGCTGAGCTATCCTTGAGAACTCAGCAGCTCAGCATTTCCTGAGGTCTGTTACATAATTTTGGTGGGATGGTACTTTAGCTGTAACCAGTAGTTCTTTCCAGTTTTGGCAAGCCAACCCAGGTGTTTTGCACTGCTTTTGAATCAAGGAGCTGCATCCTCAGGGTGGTCTAAAAAGTGTAAAATGTCCTGTAGGAATATAGAGAATATAGTTCAGGGGCATCAGTGAAGGCTGAGGTCTGTATAAACTTGGTCACTTGATCATGTCTGCTTTAGGATGAGCCTAGTCTTTCCTTTCCAACGATAAATGTGGAGTGAATGCCCAGGTGTATTGGTAGGGATAGTGACATAAGCAATCCATAAACTGGAAATAAAAAAACATTGAGGATCTCTCTCCTGCATAAAACACGGAACAATAATTTTATTAAACCTTTGCAAGGTTTAATAATGGATCATGAATTTTATTTGTAAGTAAGCTGACTGTGGCTGTTAGGTTTTGGTGGGATTTTTTTTAATCTGTTTTTTGAAGGTTTTTTAAAAGCAATGAGATAGAAATATGAAAATCAAAATAAGCAAATAAAGCTTTCCAGAATTTAAGAAAAGCCAGTTGATTTATACAGTATGTATCAACACATGTAAATACCTATTTAACTGAGTCCTTTTCTTACTCTGTGTCCTAAATACACAGAGTGAAGAGCACATGCTTGCATGCCATGGTGGTCTCAGACCGTGACATTCTCTTTTGGAGAATACTATGTTTATAGTTTGTACTGTCAAAATCTCTTCTTTGTTTCTTTATACCCAAGCAGAGAATAACATGCCCAAGAGCAGTCAAGGCTAGTATCTGTCTCCAGTGGTAGATTCAATAACAATGGGAATGCAGACTAGTTGTGGGAATAAACTAGGCCTGTGAAGTCCTGCATTTACTCTATTCTTGAGCAGTGTAATGCAAGAGGTTATTTAATACTGGGATTCCTACACAGGCTTGCAATGTAATGTGCAGCTCCAGAACAAAGTGAATCCATTACAGGATCAGCTGGGTCGTAGTCTTAAACTCCCAAAGAAATTTGGTTCCAGAACTGGGAACAAACATGTCTTGGCCTCATGTCCACACTTACACGTGCAAATAAAATGGGCAACCATAGTTCTAAGGAGACTGGCATGCATTCATGTAGCTCATCTTGCGTCCCACCTATTCCTTTCCAAAAAGAGAGTGGCCTCTTCTGAACTGCTCATTATGATAACTCTGCTCCATTCTGTCAGTGTGCTTATACTTTGCCTGGGAAAGTCTGGGGAGAATATTGCCAAGCAACTTGAGAATCATGAATTAGCATGATTATGTGCCCATTGCCTCTGCCCTTGTCTTGGCCTTTCTTAATTTATTAGTATAGATATAACCTGTCATATGTAATCTCAAAACATGAATGTTTATTTTTTGATGTATGGAAGCTCTCTACAAGACAATCTTGTAAGGAACAGATAAAATTTTAGTCTGACTTGGAATAGCACAAAAAACTTTATTTATGTATTTTTTTTAAATACAAACAGAAATACTTCTGGATACAACTCAAGAGACCTCAGAGATTGGCTGGACTGCACATCCTTCTGATGGGGTAAGCATTTCCTCTTCTTGACTGTACCTCTGCTGGGAAGATGTGCATGCATGTGATGAAAAAAGTGAAAATAGAAGCAGTGAGGCTTGGTTTATAGATTTTGTTGTACATATGAACAATTTGAACACAATGTGTTGTGCAAAGCCAAATTATGAAGAGAGAAAGATTCTGAGTGGGGTGCTATTGCCACCTCATTACCCTCCATGGAGATATAGTATAAGAATAAGAATAAGAATAAGAATAAGAAATAGAATAGAATAGAATAGAATAGAATAGAATAGAATAGAATAGAATAGAATAGAATATTTCAGTTGGAAGGTACCTACAACAATCACCTTGTCCAGTTGCCTGACCACTTAAGGGCTGACCAAAAGTTGAAGTATGTTATAAAGGGCATTGTCAAATGTCTCTTCCATGCTGACAGACTTGGGTTGTTGACCACCTCTCTAGAAAGCCTGTTCCAGTGTCTGACCACCCTCTAGGTAAAGAAATGTTTCCTAATATCAATTCTGAGCTTCCCCTGAGGCAGATTTGAGCCATTCCCATGCATCCTATCATGGATCTGAGGGAGAAGGCATCAGCACCTCCCTCTCCATTTCCCCTCCTCAGAGAGCTGCAGAGAGTAAGAGGGTCACCCCTCAGCCTCTCCTTTCTCCAAACTGGACAAACCCAGACCCCTCAGCCACTCCTCCCAGGACACACCTTCCAGCCCTTCCACCAGCTTTGTTTCCCTCCTCTGCACACATTCAAAGACTTTCACACTCCTCTGAAGTGGTGGTGCCCAGCACTGCTCCCGGCACTCCGGGTGAGGCCGCAGCAGCGCTGAGCACAGCGGATGATCCCCCCTCTGCCCGGCTGTGCTGCCGTCTTTGGTGCCCCCAGGACACGGTTTCTGCCCTCTGGGCTGCCTGGGCACACCCTGCTGGCTCTCACGGAGCTGCTGCCACCAGCACCCCCAGGGCCCTCCCTGCAGGGTGCTCCCCAGACACCCCTGTCACAGTTTGTACTGGTGCCTGGAGTTACTCCATCCCAGGTGCACGATCTGGCACTTGTTAAATTTTGTGCCATGAATGATTGTCCAGTGCTCCCATGGTATACAAACATTTCAGTTGTGCTCCAGAGTCCTCCATGCTCCCAGGAGCAGCATACATGATCCCAACTAGCACTACGATCCTAAATCTATGCCATGCCAACCCTTGGTTTATCTTCAGGTCTCCTGCTGGTGTGCCCTTCCTCCATCAATTACAGATTAAATCCCTCAGTTGGTCCCTCCAGTTTATGAGGAAACATATATTTCTTCCATCAGAGCAGTGGATCCTGTCACATCCCAGCACACCCTATGTCTCAGAGATTCTTCAGTGGTTACAAACCCAAGCATTTCGGCAAAGGCACCAGTCCTGAAGCCAGTATTGATGTCTTGGCATCATTTGTTTCTTTTAAAGTGCCTTACTGCTACTGAAAAGATTGAGAAAAACACTACCCATGCCCCTGATTTTTTTTAACATTCTTCCCAGGGCCCTGAAAACTCTTGATCAACTTTGCACTTTTTGTTGGGACATTATTTGTACACAAGTGAGAAAGCAGGTGTGGATAGTAGTCTGAAGGCTGTACCAACTCTTCCATCATCTGGTGACATTGCTAAACTGGGGCCTGGGGAGGCTGAAAACTTGCCTAAAAAGATGTTCTGGTCTTCAAATGGGTGCTTCTGTTTCACACTGGAGAAAGTTACAGATGACCATAACTTGCTGTTGTTTCTTCTTGGCAAATGGTCTTAATGCAGATTCTGTTGCGAGCAGTTGGTTGGTCAGACCTTCGCGAGAATGCTTGAGCAGGTTCCTTCTCTTTTATCTCATTGTGCCCACCCTCTGTCATACCCAGGGCTTTGTACCTGTTCTGTAAAGCTTGTTGAGAAGGTAAGGAGGGTTTTGCCTTACAGTTTTGTGCAGGAACCTGCTTCCACCCCTCCTTAACCCTCCCTTGTGCCTTCCTTCAGGCACAGACCAGATCCAGACCTGCCCCTGTTAGTGGCCATGCTGAGTAGTTTATGTGCAAAGCAGGTGTCAGAACACAGCTCCCACTGTGGTAAAGCTGGGTAAAGGGACTTCTGCTTTAATGTGTTTTCCAGAGAATGGTGCCTTGTTGCTCTGTCTCATTTGTTTGTATCCTTTGTTTTGTCTCTGGAGATAAGAGGTAGGAAAATAGGAAGCAAGAAAGTGTGCCTCGCATTTCAAGATTCTCGATGTCGTGTGTCCAAGTTTGCATGATTTATGTTTTCTGTCACAACAGTTCTTACTTCAGAGCTTTGACTGCCCTTCTTTACAGAGTCATACTCTGTCTAGAATGCTCTGCTGCACATGGCATCAACAAGTTCAAATCTTGTCACAGACATGGCAAGGAGAAGCGGAAGACAAAGACCTGTACTGTATTTTTGGTGCAATTGAATACTGAATCCTTTTTTTTTTTTTTTACTGTTTCTTTTTTCTCCTCTGTATCCATTGTAGTGGGATGAGGTAAGTGTCCTGGATGACAAGAAGCGCCTGATCCGAACCTTTCAAGTGTGCAACGTGGCTGAACCAGGTCAGAATAACTGGCTGCGCACTCACTTCATAGAGCGGCGCGGAGCCCACCGAGTCCACGTCCGCCTCCGTTTCTCAGTCAGGGACTGTGCCAGCATGCGCACCGTGGCCTCCTCCTGCAAGGAGACTTTCACTCTCTACTACCACCAGTCAGAGGCTGACATTGCCTCTCAGGACATGCCAGAGTGGCGTGAGGGCCCCTGGACCAAAGTGGATACTATTGCAGCTGATGAAAGCTTTTCCCAGGTGGACAGCACTGGGAAGGTGGTCAAGATGAATGTTAAAGTACGTAGCTTTGGGCCACTCACCAAGCATGGCTTCTACCTGGCCTTCCAGGATTCGGGAGCCTGCATGTCCTTGGTGGCAGTCCAAGTCTTTTTCTACAAGTGCCCGGCTGTGGTGAAAGGATTTGCTTCCTTTCCTGAAACGTTTGCTGGCGGGGAGAGGACCTCACTGGTGGAGTCCCCGGGGACGTGTGTACCCAACGCTGAAGAGACGAGCACGACAGCGTCCTCGAGTGTTCGGCTGCACTGCAATGGAGAAGGGGAGTGGATGGTGGCCATTGGACGATGTACCTGCAAGGCTGGCTACCAGCCTGTGGATGATGAACGAGCCTGCCAAGGTGAGAGAACTTTTTTCCTCTCCCCCTTAGGCAGCCATTCTTTCATTGGTTCTCCGTGTCAGCAATATTTCGCCTAGCCAAAATTTCACAGAGCTGGGAGAGTAAATCATTTCTCACAGAGATCGCCTTGTAGCAGCCCATTCTCACACATTTAGCTCCTCAGACTGGAGTTGGAGTGACCATTTCTCATGGTTTAGGAATGGTGTTCTCTAGTTTGGTATCGCCACTGAAACCACACTGCCACTCGCTCCCCCTCCAACTGGAAGCATAAAAGGCAAAGATCATTGGTTAAGATAAGAACAATTTACTGGAAACAGCAATGAGATAATAAAATGAACAGTAACAGCAATGATATTAACAACAAAAGACAGATGATTTACATGGGAATTGACAATAAAAAAATACCAATCCGATTGGGTCTTTCTGACACGTTTTCTCCCAACAGAAAGGAATGCCCTTTTCCTTGGAGTGTGAATGCCTTCCCCCCACTCCTGTCAATGATAAGAGGTGGTATAGAGTAACATCTGGTCCTGGTTAGACCCCCCACAGCCATGCCCACTCCCAGCTAGTGCAAAAAATTATCCTTGTCCTGGCCGAAACCAGGACACCTCTGCTTGCTGCTAAGAACATGGCTGGAAACTCCATTCAGGCCTTAGTTACAGCTGCCACCAGAGACAGCCTCTCAGGGTACTTTCACAGAACTAGCAGAAGCTGTCACTAGCCAGATCTACCATGATTCTACTTCTTTCCCAAGAGGCAACAGCATTAAAAGAAAGATGCCACATGGAGGAGAGCTGAGCCCACAGCCTAGTTATTTCTGGCCCTTTTGCTAGTGTATAGTAATAAAATAAAAGAAAGGGGAAACAGCAGCAGCCTGGTCATGGGACAGAGAAAATGGGACTCTGTGAGCCTGTACTGACTACAAAAAGCAGTCATAGTGGTACCATCATTACCAATAATGTACTCTCTGCCCCAGGGCCAGTGGTATTTCTGTGAAATATTTGTAGGAGGAAGTATTGGGCTAAAATCTGGCCAAGCCTGAACCCCCAGTCTAATGTCATGACTGTGTTCCTATCTCAAGCTTAGGACAGTCCATTAGAGCAAACTGCTTATGTTGATTTTATAATTTGTATATGATGATCTTCTGGTGCTTCCTTTGTTTTAATATGCATCTACTCAAAATCTCTCAGCAGTATGAAATGTTGCTGCACTACACTTAGTAGTCTAAAAAATAAATGTCATGTGGAACCCAGTTTTGGCTGCAGACAAAATTTAAAAGCTGGATTTGTTCAGACAAACGTTCAACTCGGACATGGAACGTACAAATACTCTGGTTAACACCGAGTGCAAATGCAACGAATAATTAATGGTTATCAATATGTTACCTTAAATTCCTGCTTCATTAAGTGATTTGGGTCATGCAAAATAGCTTTATTAAAATACAGGTCATTGTGCTGGAGACTTAAAAAGCAATTAAAATTGGTAAGTGCTTTTCATTTGTTTAAACTTTGAGAATAATTAAAAGATGTGTGCCTTTTTATCCCGCTCATTCTGAGAGAAATGTAACTACATTCATTTAGTGCTGCTTCAGAAACAGTAAGCTCTGACGTAGAGCAGCTCTGTATGGCACTAAATTTGTTGTCTGCATCAGAAGCATGACTAGTTCACAGTGTAAATAAAGTGCCAGACAATAATTTCGTTTCAGATAGTAGTCTTAAGCAGTCAAAAAAAAAAAAAAAAAAAAAAAAAGAAGTTAGCCTTACCAAATAAAAATAAGGATTTTTTTTAAAAAATCTGTCTTCCCTTTTTGTAGTATTCACTGAAAGCTGATACTTCCTTACAGCCTTATTGTCATAGAAGCTGGAGATAGATGAAAATGGTTAATATTATTAGGAATAACTGAAATAATGGCAGTTTATCAAGCTACAAAAGTCAGTTCCTTCGCGAGGTTCCATGAGCAGCCTAGAGCAGCCAATGACAACCAAATATGAATCATAATGTTAAAAGGTATTCTTTTCTCCTCATGTTTCTTGTAAACTCCTGTGGCTTGATCATCCTTCCTGATCTCTGCTCCTGCTAACCACGTGTTGCTGTCCTGTCTGAATGAAGCCACATTCAGCAGGTGTCCCCTTGCTTGGTGTTTCTCTGTGTGGAATCCTCTCCAGCCCTTCTCTTCTGTAGATGTGTTCTCCCCTCCTAAGAGCAGACATA
This sequence comes from Oxylabes madagascariensis, assembly GCA_013400675.1. Lineage (NCBI taxonomy): Eukaryota > Metazoa > Chordata > Aves > Passeriformes > Timaliidae > Oxylabes > Oxylabes madagascariensis. Next base: position 43,277 of record VYZR01055194.1, on the reverse strand, counting down.
CACGGTGATACAGAGCTGCCACAGTGTTCTAGATGAGACACAGAACAAAAGCAATAGCTCAAGGGCAGATTTCTACTGATGATAATGCAGAGAGGTGTTCTTAGTAAGACTGAAGAATCAACCGAGGATAAGGAGAAGCAAGTTTCCTTCTTACACTTTGGTAGAAGAGTGTGTGGGCATTGCCTTCCCCCTCACCATATGCAAGCCTGTGGAGTCCTTCCTGGACCAGCTGTTATCTCTTTATTTAGAACAACAAATCTGCCAAGAGCCATTCTGGGCAGATAGATAGAAAGCCCGTTTTTCCCCCTGCCCCCTATCATGATTTAAGGTACTTTCTTTCCTTACTTTTATAAGAATGCCTGCTCTATGTTACTATATGGCAAATTTCTCCAGCTATATATAAGAGTGAAACAGCAACCTTTAGCAAGCTCTTTGGGTGATGTGGGGTGCAGTCTGCATGGGATTCACTTTTGGCTTTATCTGAGTAGACTTGTCATGCTGAACAGTCAAAAAAGAGAATGGCAGTTTACAGAGCAAAAAAAGAAAGTTGAAACCTTGGTTCCTTTTCTTTCTGTAGATGTACACACACAGGATGCCTTGCCTTGCAAAATCATATAGGATTTAAATTACCAGGTGCTTTTGGAAATAATATTTAGAATTTATGACTGGGACATTTTAAAAAATATTTCAAAAATGACAATGTAGACAGAGAAGAGGAATGACTGCCTGATAAAGCGCTAAGCTGAATTCCAAATAAAGAAGGACAGAGCTGAGCTGATTAGCTGTGTGTGTGGAAACCTCTGTATAAACATATACAACCAGAGGCAGAAAACACCAGCCAGAAGGAGGAGGAGGGAACAACTTCGGAGTGAAAAGCTGAGCTTGGGAGAGGGAGGAGGAAAAGTGTTGGTTTAATGTTTGTTTTTGTTTTTTCGTTACCCAAATCTATGTTAATCAGCAATAAATTATAATTCCCCAAGCCAAGTCTGTTTTGCCTGCGATAGTAATTGGTAAACAAGCTCCCTGTCTTTATAACTTCTTTACCTCTGCCCACGAGCTCTCTCATCCAATTTTCTCTCTATGTGTTGCTGAGGAGGGAGAGTAAGAGCGTGGCTGGGTGGGCATTTGGGTGTTTGCCAAGGTTAGCCATCCACATGGCTGCTTCTCCTCTCTTCTTTGTCTGGATGTTTGTTTCTAAGAGTATTTAGCAAGCAGAGGGTCTGCCTGTCATCTGTAGTAGCTGTAAGGATTCCAGTAAAATTGCCCATGTCCTTTGCCTATATGCAGTCCCTTCTGATTGCGGAAGGAATCACATCTGTATTACTGATAACTACAGGAGCAAGCAACTGTGCACGGAGCTGTTGGAGGTCTCAATTGGGAAGAATATTGCATGATTATTTTTGTGTTTTTAAAAAAACGTCCTTTCTAAGCAACTTGGATAAACCTTTTTCAGTGTGTGAGGCTAGAAGAATGTTAAGATTTCTGTTAAAGTAAAAGATTCGATAGTCTGCTAAAAATATGCACATACTAATGGCGAAGGAAAAAAAGAGCACAATAAGCTCTTCTTAAATTTTAGTCACTTAAAAGATGCTTCCTTTAAAACCACAGGATAATTTACATTGCAGGAACTTGTGAAAGTCGTCTGTTCCAACCCTGTGCTGAAAGCAGGACCAAATTGGGTTAGGTCACTCAAGGCCTGTTCTAGTCTAGTTTTAGTTATTACTGAAGATGAAGATTACACAATGTCCCTGGGCTACTGTTCCAATATTTGACAACACATTTCACAATGGTGAAATTACTTTTTCCTATGTAGAAGAAGATTCTAGTAAGATGTAGTAAGAGGTTATTACAACTTGTGTTTGTTACCTCATGTTCTGCCACCTACACCTTCTTCATATCCTCCAATTAGGTGGCTGATGACAGCCGTAAGCTCCTGCCCCACAGCCTGCTCTGCTTCAAAATGAACAAACCCAGTGTCTTAGCCTCTCCTGGGTAAGAGCTTTAATTTCAAGGTAAACTCACAGTTGACAATAATGTTTGGTGCCTTGATCTAGATTACCTTTTTCAGTTTTTTTTTCCTCCGTATTGCTCCTTTCATCAGCTTCTCCAGCCGCCTTCTGCTACTTCCACATACATTTTGGTGCTTTTCAAGTAGTTTGCTTCTTTTCTCGTATCAAGTGCTTGCTGTCTACTCATATTCTGTCCTACCCTGCCCAAATCTTTCCTCTCATGTTTTTGCCTTTTTTTTCCTCACACAACCCATTCCCTGGCAGTTCTCCCACATATAATTAGCCAGTAATTGCTTCAGCTCCACCTCTTTTTACCTAAAAAATCCCTTACTCAACTGATCTCCTATCAACAGTTAAGCAGGAAAGAGTTCTTAGTCACTTCATTTATTTTATCTCAGTTGATTTGATGCTCTTCTTTGAGACTCAAAAGACACACTTTTCTCTCCTTATGTTTCTTTCATTTTCTACTCTCTCTTCCCCACCCAAACAGTTGTTGTAACTGTGAAACTTTAGATCAACCCAGCCCATATTGCATCACTGTGCCTTGCTTCTATTGCTGGCTAATCCCACTTTATTGAGAACAAGATGCAAGATGCACAGTAGCAGCATAGCTATACTGTGGAATAGCCTGGCCCTGTAGGAATTTACTAATAGTAGGAATTTACTACCAGCATAAGCTAGCCATAGATATATTTGTGGGTGGGGGAGGGGGGAAGAAGTGCTTATCTAAAAGACACCACAATTTTTATTTTCTGGCATGTTTTCTGCATGCTAATTATGCTGTCTTTCTAGCATTTTGAGAAATGTAATGTCTAAATGTCTACATCATGATTCTATGGTATTATCAGTTGCTAACTCCTTTCCATCATCCTGCCCTCTTAAGTGCCAAACTCCATCCCTTTGCCTCGAGTCATTCTCATTTGAGACCCTCTGTAGCTCTGCACATGCAGTTTTCCCTAGGCCTCAAAATCATCTGTGTCCATTCATCCCTCTCAGTTTGACTCCAGTGCCAGAACTTTGACACTGTTCATTTTCAATGCTCTCACATCTAGTATTTATTCTTGCTACCCCACAGTACACCTGGGAGCAGAACTCCTATATAAAAAACAGATTATTTGTCTCAGTCAAGAAGAGAGCAATTTTATGCTCTTCTAAATGTCTTCCTGTGTCCCAGTTCAGTTCCAAGTCATATCTGCATACAAAAAGTCAGTGTCACCTGTATCACATCCCTAAAGTCACTGCTGGGTGTACCTAAAGCTCTGTTGAAGTTCCCAGCTGCCTTTCTTGGTCCTACTCCCCTTGCTGCATTTTGTGTAGTTCTCCAAATATGTCCTCTCTGCCCTTACTGTCTGAGTGTGCTTTTTAATGCCTCTACCTCTGTGGTTCTTGGTCTGTCCTCTCATCATTTTCATTTTCTTTACCCCTCTGCCCACTGCCATTCCATGATTCCAGCACTTTTCTCTGCGGCTTTTGCTATTTGTTACTGCTAGAAGTCTGTCAGAAGCTGCTCCTCTGGCCTCCCGGGTGGAACTTGTCTCCAGTGAGCAGTCAGGCAAACACAAGCAGCACAGGGCCGAGTGTTGTAGGGGGAGCTGAGGAAAACTGGGTCAGTGTCTGAGATGAGCTGTGCCCAGCTGAACTGTTGTGGCATTCTGACACCGTGCCAAGATACGAAAAATGACTGAGACAAGCTGAGGGAAAAGCGCTTGCGCACTCCAAACTCTGCCTTCTCCTTTCATAGTAGGCTTGACTTGATGGGAAGTGGCAGCTTGCTCTGCCCCCTGAGGTGCTAGCTCTGCAACCCTCTGTCTTTGCATTGGATATTGTGAATCAATCAGAGCTAGCTCTGTGTTTTCTTGGAAAGTCCTGGTGCTGGGGGATGGTAAGTCGTACTATCGCCAGTGACAAGGCCTGTGGCTTAGCTGGTGTTC
>VYZR01055194.1:21352-34578 GCA_013400675.1 Oxylabes madagascariensis | reverse complement strand
TCTTAGAGAAACCCTTTGCACTTTCGACATGCTGTGCCAGATGTGATTCCAGGTAGGCTCTGGCTTTCCTAGCCATGTGTCTACGTGTTTGGACAATGTCTCTATGTTCCTCTCAGGCTATCTGTCCATACTTCTGCCTCCATGTACTTCCTTTCTGTGCTAGGAGCTCTGTTCAAACATGCAGGCCTGCTGGCATTTTTTGCCTGAATTTGTGCTTGTTAGGATGGACTGCTTTTGCATCTGGAAGAGGTAATCCTTGCACATGAACCAGCTTTTTTGAGTCACTCTTCCCTCCGGGGTGTTACCCCATGGGACTCCTCCAGATTACCCAGGTGGACACATCTGCTGTCCCAGAGTTCAGTGTTGTGAGCTTGCTTTTTGCTCTGGTCACTGCACTCTGGATCTTGAACTCCATCATGTCATGGTCACTGTAGCCAAGGCTGCCTTCAGCCTTCACATCACCAGTGAGCTCTTCCTTGTTTGTGAGCATCGGGTCCAGGGGGCACCTCCTCTCCTCTATTTCTTGGGTCAGGAAGTAATTCCCAATCCTTTCCAGGAACTTCCTGGAACTCTTATGCCCTGCTGTATTCCTCCTCCAGTTTAGTAGGGTGGTTGTAGTCCCCCTTGAAGATCAGTGCCTCTGAATGGGAGGCTAATTCCAGCTGTCAGGTCTGAGCTCCATCCAGTTTTTCACAGGTAAATATTGAAAGCCATCTGAGACACACCCATGTAGCCAAGATATGTCTGCTCTGATCTAGCAATAGGACATGTGAGCATATTACTGAAATTTCTTTCATTGGTGGAACAGCTGCAGTGAAGTTTTATTTTTTCAGTTACTCAGCTCTAGTGGAGTGCTTATTAATAAGCCTGTGTGGCTGCTTCACTCTGCTTAAGTTAAATAAAGGACAAGGGAATATTTGACCTGGGAGATGTTGGAAGGATGAAATATATTTACATTAATTTTTCTTCTTCACTGTAAATGGCAACTGTATCAAAATCACTTTAGAAACAGGGCCAGGTTCCTTTCTAAATGTGGTTAGCCTTTTTTTTTTCCTTCTTTTTTGTTTACTGCCCATATTTGAAGTTTTTCTCAGAAGCCTGCTACTTTAATTGGTGGAACTATTCGTCTTGTTTAAACCTGTAATTTACTGTAAAGTCACCTGTTCTCATGCTGTCATTACTCTTGAGCCTAGATAAACAAGTCTTCATTGAATGACTCTTACAGTTCTGGGATTGCATTCAAAAATAGATGCTGCCTCAGTGAGAGATCTCTGAGGTAGCAAGGAATCAGCTCAGTGTGACAAGACAAACGCTGGGCAGTGCTTGGGGAGATAGCAGTAACCTACCTCTGCATATGGTTCAGACATATAATGCCAAGCATAGTGCATGGACAGTGAAATTAGGTTTTGTGAGGCAGTTAAGGACAGGTGTGTTTGATCACTAGTGTTTGTTACACATACCTGTTCCCAAAGTGTTGTCCCTATTGTAGTGTACTCCATCAGTGATCTGTGCAGATAACATTGTTATCCATCAGCTAACACCATGTCCCTGTCCAGAGGATTGTGTTCTTGCTCTGTGTGTTGGTTGGTTGGTTTTTACAAGCAGCTTTTGAATGTTTATGTTCACTTGGAGTGACTGCCTGTAGCATGGATGAAATCTTGCATGGCCTTTTAAGCAATAGAGGTGTTCTTACTTACATAGACTGCCTTTCTTTACTGAGGAGGTGCTGCACCATTTTGTCCCATTGCATAAAACCTACAGCACTGCACTTGTGCTTACTACCTTTGGCTAATTCATCAACAGTGTGCCATCTCTGCAGACCTCATCCCTGCATCCCCAGGCTCAACAGCAAGTTGCCAGTAGACTTCAAAGAACTGTGTAAAAATAAATGTTTGTTTCTTTTAACAGAACATGTTTATTTTAAAATTAATTTTATTTACTAAATACCAGACACATTCTTCNTCGACCCACATTTTCTCTCTTCCTTGAGCTGCTTCTGTTCTTAGAGAAACCCTTTGCACTTTCGACATGCTGTGCCAGATGTGATTCCAGGTAGGCTCTGGCTTTCCTAGCCATGTGTCTACGTGTTTGGACAATGTCTCTATGTTCCTCTCAGGCTATCTGTCCATACTTCTGCCTCCATGTACTTCCTTTCTGTGCTAGGAGCTCTGTTCAAACATGCAGGCCTGCTGGCATTTTTTGCCTGAATTTGTGCTTGTTAGGATGGACTGCTTTTGCATCTGGAAGAGGTAATCCTTGCACATGAACCAGCTTTTTTGAGTCACTCTTCCCTCCGGGGTGTTACCCCATGGGACTCCTCCAGATTACCCAGGTGGACACATCTGCTGTCCCAGAGTTCAGTGTTGTGAGCTTGCTTTTTGCTCTGGTCACTGCACTCTGGATCTTGAACTCCATCATGTCATGGTCACTGTAGCCAAGGCTGCCTTCAGCCTTCACATCACCAGTGAGCTCTTCCTTGTTTGTGAGCATCGGGTCCAGGGGGCACCTCCTCTCCTCTATTTCTTGGGTCAGGAAGTAATTCCCAATCCTTTCCAGGAACTTCCTGGAACTCTTATGCCCTGCTGTATTCCTCCTCCAGTTTAGTAGGGTGGTTGTAGTCCCCCTTGAAGATCAGTGCCTCTGAATGGGAGGCTAATTCCAGCTGTCAGGTCTGAGCTCCATCCAGTTTTTCACAGGTAAATATTGAAAGCCATCTGAGACACACCCATGTAGCCAAGATATGTCTGCTCTGATCTAGCAATAGGACATGTGAGCATATTACTGAAATTTCTTTCATTGGTGGAACAGCTGCAGTGAAGTTTTATTTTTTCAGTTACTCAGCTCTAGTGGAGTGCTTATTAATAAGCCTGTGTGGCTGCTTCACTCTGCTTAAGTTAAATAAAGGANACAGTGAAATTAGGTTTTGTGAGGCAGTTAAGGACAGGTGTGTTTGATCACTAGTGTTTGTTACACATACCTGTTCCCAAAGTGTTGTCCCTATTGTAGTGTACTCCATCAGTGATCTGTGCAGATAACATTGTTATCCATCAGCTAACACCATGTCCCTGTCCAGAGGATTGTGTTCTTGCTCTGTGTGTTGGTTGGTTGGTTTTTACAAGCAGCTTTTGAATGTTTATGTTCACTTGGAGTGACTGCCTGTAGCATGGATGAAATCTTGCATGGCCTTTTAAGCAATAGAGGTGTTCTTACTTACACAGACTGCCTTTCTTTACTGAGGAGGTGCTGCACCATTTTGTCCCATTGCATAAAACCTACAGCACTGCACTTGTGCTTACTACCTTTGGCTAATTCATCAACAGTGTGCCATCTCTGCAGACCTCATCCCTGCATCCCCAGGCTCAACAGCAAGTTGCCAGTAGACTTCAAAGAACTGTGTAAAAATAAATGTTTGTTTCTTTTAACAGAACATGTTTATTTTAAAATTAATTTTATTTACTAAATACCAGACACATTCTTCATTCACAGCTTTGCTAGCTTTCCATATGGTTTGCAATTGGACTAAAGGTAAATTTACCTGAAATCTTTTTGCACTGTCCTTGTAGGGTAAATATGGTTTTTTACTTCATGGGTAAAGTCTGTACCCTCTACAGATTTCCCTTTAGCATCACATACATGGCAGACATTACCATTACCTGTTCATTTTCATTATTGTGAGTAGCAGCAAGGTCATTGTCCTACTTGATATGAGGCTGTAATACTGAATGAAAGGAAAGAACCATTCTACAGGGTCTGCCTTGACAAATGGAATGAATGTGTCATTAGTTCTAAGCCTCAACAAAAGCTCAAGAAGGAGTTTGATGCAAGAAAAAACAGATGACATAAAATTACTTTTAAGAAAATAAAGACATTCACATGAAGTTCAGCATTCTCAAACTTGAAATAAAGAAAGAAAGATCCCTGAAATTTTAGTTGAATGATTATGCAGTGTGTTGGATGAGAACTTCCTGTTAATACTACTCGTAGTTTCAGTACAGGTGCATTTGCCAAGAATTGTGAATATTACAGTCTACATTTGTGGCTGTTAAGAGAGCCTAAAATTGAGTGAAAGGTGTATAATTTATAAAGTGGACAAAATCTTATATACTCTTCTTTGTCCATACAAACATATGGACGTATCTCTCCATATGGGAATAATTTGATTTTCTGCTGGATAAAGTCCTAAAGGCAAAGGCAGTTGCACTTTTTCTACCATCATCCATCACATGAAAAATTCCAGTCTCTTCTTCCCCTTTCCTTTTCAAATGGCAATGTGTCACACACTGAATGTTGTCATTTTTTGAATGCTGGAAAGAAACAGTGTTATTGAAGCCCCCTTGACAGTCTGACCTGTTCAAGGACTTACCACTCTTTTCTGTGTACATGTGGAGGTTCCTCTGCATCCAAGAATTTGGACAGAGAAGATGAAGTAATACAAGAGGCATAAGCCTGATGGGACTCCACAGATGTTATTGGCTGTTATTTCTGGGCTGCGCCTGTAGCCGCAAAGGGGATTGAACACATATGATCCTAATTTCATATAATGCCTCTATATAATATTCTTCTCTTACTTGCTTGGCTTTTTTTAGGTAACTTTTTGCTATCCTCAATCCTTTGTAATATCCTGCCTACAGTAACCACTAGAACAGTTCTGCTCTTGAGGGTGTCCATTGTGTCTCTTGACATCAAATGCTTATCAGGGGTCTATCTGAAAGTTTCCCATTCCTTGTAAATGCTCTTCATTGTGAAGTTAATGAACCAAGTGTTAGCTGCAAATGAACTTTCACCTGAGCTTGTTAGTCCATAAAATCTAAAAGAGCTGTATCTATTTATATAGAAAATCAACTTTAGAAAACTTACATAAATATAGTAAGTGCCGTGTCCTAGCATCAGTGTAAAGTCCAAATACCTTGTATGAGGCAATTCAGCATAGCCTCTTTGCCAAACCTAGAATGTGCCATACTCCCATATTGTTAATAAATTATTTTTTCATTTTCTTTCCCTGTAGGATGAATTTCCATCCTTGTTTCAGCTTGTTGCATATACATGTTCCTCTGCATTTGCAGATGGAATTTGACTAATTAACATGCTTTTATCCATTACTGGGAAGTTTTCAGACCTACAGGAAAAAAATAGGATTGCCAGTCTTAGTGTCTGCTCTTAGTTTTAATGCAAAATCAGCAATGGTAGTGTGTATTACTTTAAGCAATGAAACTGTTGTAGGCAGCATAAATAATCCAATTTTGTGGCTGTGTTGGATGGGGGGAAGGAGGTGTGGGTAACTGTTTGATATTTCAAGACAAATCACTTGGCTGGGCTCCGTGGCTTCTCCAATTTATAAGCTCTTTGAGTGAATAATAAGAAGACAATTATTCAAGGTGGCCAAAGCTGTCTCAGGACTGGTTCTCTTTCATCTGTCAGTGAATCAATTTAAGCGCTTACATATAGAATAAATTAAACTGTTTGAAAATGGCAACTTGAATAAAATATGCTCCATAAAGAGCCAAAACCAGCAGTAGCTCTATGCAATAACTTCTCTCAGCTGTAGTAGCACAAGTTAAACGTAAATAACATGACAGTGTTTCTGAAATCTGAATTAATGATTTTCCTGCTTTTGCCTCTTATTTTCCTCCTCTTAGCCTGTGCCCCTGGTTTCTTTAAAGTATCTGTGGGAGATGACCCCTGCCATCTGTGCCCTGCCCACAGCCACGCTCCACTGCCAGGTTCCCGGGAATGTGTGTGTCAGAACCGGTACTATCGATCTGCTTCAGACAATTCTGATGCTCCCTGCACTGGTAAGTGTTTGGATGAAGTGTCTGAAAGCAAGAAGGGCTGTTAGTGAGAGAGAATGTGCCCAAATGATTTGGAGGGGGGTTGCAATTCCTCACTTCTCAAGATCTTTGAAATAACCCAAAACTTCCCTTTGCTCCTGCACCTGACTACAGAGTGATGGTGATGATTCTTGAGTTTCATTACAGCCTTCAGAGGGAAATGTTCTGTAAATAATGTTTCCTTTACCCCTCCCTGTTACTGAGCTCAGCCCCTCCTGTCCCTCCCCTTCCTGTCCTGCTTTGTGTCTGTGCCCAGGTTTAGCAGTGCAATTCTGCTGCCTACTTCTACCTTTCTGAGCTTTTCACTTCTTAGCTGCAGTGTCTTGTCCCATTCTCATCCCCATGCCTTCTTCTCACCCTCTGCATTTTCCTCCTTCTCTTCACTGTCTCTGTGCCATCAAGGAAAGTGTTGGATGCACAGAATGGGCAGTTTTTCAGCTGTCAGAGTTTATCTCTGCTGCCATTGAGGAATCTGGCTGGCACTAGGAATAATTGCAGGCAAAACTGGTGTCCAGTTCCTGGAACAGATGCAACAGGTTAACTGAAGTCTGAGAAAGTTCAGAGATATTAGGTACCAAAGGAGAGAATTACAGGTCTCAGTAGAAAGAAATCTTTACTAAGCTTGTGTAAAGTTTAAAATTTCAAGGGATTGGCACTTTCCTAAACAATGGCTGCTCTTTTAGGGAAATGAAAAAGTCACACCCTTGAAACAAAGACTCTTTGTAATTTTGTTTGTCTAAAATGTGCTAATACAGTTGTTCCTTTGTTAATGTGTGTGCTTGATGTAGCAAAGAATATGTTTTTCTTAGCCTCACTCAAAGAAACAGCTAAAGAGGAGTAAGAATGAAAAGAAGCAACTTGTTCTTTTATTTTTTTCCCTTTGCTTTGCCTCCTGCCTTCCCTGACCTCTCTCCCATTTTTTCATGGGATTTTGATCCTCCGTTCTGTTTTCTAGGCATCCCCTCTGCTCCTCGTGACCTCAGCTACGAAATCGTTGGCTCCAACGTGCTGCTGACCTGGCGCCTGCCGAAGGACCTGGGCGGCCGCAAGGATGTCTTCTTCAACGTGATCTGCAAGGTGTGCCCGGCGGGCTCGGCGGGGCCGTGCGTGCGCTGCGGGGACAGCGTGCAGTTCGAGCCGCGCCAGGTGGGGCTGACCGAGAGCCGCGTGCAAGTCTCCAACCTCCTGGCCCGCGTGCACTACACCTTCGAGATCCAGGCCGTCAACTTGGTGACCGAGCTGAGTTCGGAAGCACCCCACTTTGCCACCATCAATGTGAGCACCAGCCAGTCAGGTGAGGAGACCCCTGAATTCCCAAGTTTCTTCTTCTCTCTCTCGTTTGATTTGCTTTTATCTTTTGAATCCTGTAGTTTTGTGTTTTCGCTTGTATCTTGTGCCTTTTTTTATCCTGCCCTACTAGTTCCACAGTTCCACTTTTGCCCTTCTCATTCCCGCCTTATCTAAATGGGCTTTCCATTCTTCCCTCATGGCAGAAAAACTCAAGTTTAGCAGCTGATGTGATTGTTGGGGAAGAAGCTGCCCTAGAGAAGATTCCAATGGGAGATACAGCGCTGTGGGTCAGACAAAGCACATTGTTTCATTGTGCAAGAGAGGGGACACTATCAGAGTTTGATGACGTTTTTGTGAGCATCAGTTTGCCAAAGAAGCTAATAATTTTTCCTATCCCCTACTCTTCTCCATTTCATCATCTTATTTTCCTCTTAATAAGAAACAATTTGGGTTTTTTTGCTCTTAACATGGTAGAAATATTAAAATGTGTTGTGCAATTATATTCAAAGATGTCGTGATCCTTGTAACTAGAAACTAAACCGTGGGGATGACTAAACTAAGATACTAATGGGTTGTGTGGGCAGTCAGAGGAGTTCTGTTTCCTGTAAATATCATTTACAAGGACTGGAGCTGGAGAGAGACACATACATCCAGGCATAGAGTTCTGCTAAATGTCAGCATTAAGAGACTGGGCATATGTTGTTCTTCACAAGCATGTATAAGCTAATATAGAGAGAAATTATACACAGCTTGTTTAAGGGGATATAATGAAGACTAATGTGATGAAGAGGAGAAAGAGGGGGAACTGAGTGACAGAAGATGTCTGCAAACATTTAGAGTTGTGTAAATGTTAAACTGAAACAAATCCTGTATAAGATTCCAGAGTGTAGTGTGGCAATCCCTGCAAAACAAGGTTTTGGTAAAGCTCCAGAGAAGTGCTGTGAAACCAGGTGTGGCATCATGGGCTTGGTTAAATCATATCTTATCATTTCTGCTTCTATTATATGGAAAGAAAGGGAGTTTATACCCCCCAACTAATTTCCTACTGTTAACAGATGCCAGGGGGTTGATCTGTTTGTTCCCTTTGAAAGGTTACCTGACAGACATCAAGTAGCAAAGCACCTCTAGGATCCCTTGTCCCCTTAAGAGGCTGGCTGCAAGTGGGTGATCAGTTTTTGTTTACAGTAAAATGTGGCTGGGTAATTTGTATGATAATTCCAGGCAGTTCCTTTGGCTTCTCCAGGAGAAAGGTGGGTGTTCTATTAACATCCTACAGAATTCTCTTTCTTCATCCTTCTCATCTCAACTTTCTTTATCTATATCAGAGATAACTTAATTGAGCAGCTGCTTCCTCCTCCTTCCCGGAATCAAAAAAAACTACCCCCTTCTTCTGTTTCTGTTTGAATTTTCTGACCACTCCTCTTCCAGGTGTCACGTCATGTCTCTGGGTGTCTTGGGTGTGTTGAGTGCTTCTCTCTAAGGTGCCTCTCTTGTGCGGTAAAGCTGTTTCAGAGGAGGACGACTTCCTTAAACATCAGTGTGTACTGAGTGGTTTCTTCTTGTGTTTGGTCGCAGTTTTTCTTTCCTTGCTTTTCCTTGGGATTGTTAGGAGTGAGCTTGAGATGAGCTGCCCTCGATTTGTACTGACAGCTCATACTAACAAGGCCCTGCTTCCTCCATCACGTGGCCTGTCTTGTCCATACCCCCTCCTTTTGATCCCTTCAGCAGCTTTTCACTTTAGCATTGCTTGTTGATGTTTGTTTTTGCAACAATTATTATTGTTTCTATTATTATTATTATACCAGCAGAGATATAACTTTCAGGATTTTACATGGTGAGAGAAAAAGGGTACAGGGGAACATGAAAGGTTAAAAAAAAAAAAAAAAGAAAAAGCAAACCAGAAAAAGGTACAGTGTCAGGATAAAGGCCTATAGCAAAAATTTTCTCTCTATTGAATTAAAGATGACCCAAAAAAAGACCCTCCAGTCCTGGGAGTTTCTAAAGATTCTCCTTACTCATACATCAGTCTGAATTCTCTCTCTTCTTCTAATTGCTGGTCCAAAAAATACTCCTGTCCCTTTGTTAGAGGTATCTTAGGCAATGTTCTGTGTGGAAACAGGTCTACTTTTTCTTCTTCCTGTGATACCTATTCACTCTTCATCTTTGTCTCCAAAACACTGTTCCTCTAAGAGTTTGCTTACCCCTCACTGTCTTCTGGCCCTTCTTCAGAGCTTGGTAGGATCCTTTGGTTACACAACCACATTTTTCTGTGGCAGACTGGTTATGATGTTCCTACTCTTCAGTGACCGCGTGCCTGAAATTAGAATTAGAAGGGCTGGCACCGAAAAACCTCCTTTACTGTGAGATTTAACCTGAAATACGAGGCCTGTGTGGATAGCAGTAATAAAAGCTGTTTGGATAGTAATAGTGTGAAATGCAAATATGATATGCTAATCACCGGAAGAACTGTACAGAGATGACACAAGAGAAGGCAATTGCTTTCAGCTCAGGTTTGAAGTGCTGTGGGTGAATACCTAAATAAATGTCAGGATGTATAGAGAGATGTTGGAAGGCTGCTCCAGATAGCAGGAACCACATGATGAAAGGCAATTATGTAATTCTAATGAAGTTATACTTCTTCACAGGTGTGAACCTGACACACAAAAATGCAAAGAACTTAAACTCCTACCATATTATTACAAAATATAAAAATGACTAAATTTTTGCTCGTTATTTTAGCATCTTCAAATGTACTTATCAGGGTAAACAAATATCTCTTCTCATATCTCAGGACAGAAGTCAAGTTTTCATTTAAAGGACTGTGAAGAAACTTCTTCTATGCACAGCTGTAACTACCTGTAACTACCATTTTTTTTCCCTGCAGCTTTCACTGAAGCATGTAGTAATGTCTGTTGCCAGAGAAATGCTGCTGAACTTATTCGTTCAGGCAGTTGTTACATTCCTAGAAAGAAGAGGAAAAAAGAAAGGCAGCAGAGATTTAAATGTTGGAACAAATCAATGCAGACTTTTAAAAGCAAATGTGTTGGGTTTTTTCCATCTTAGTCACATTCTGAGAGCTAGTAGAGGTATGTGAAGATAAAGGTTACTTGACCAGGTTGCCTCGTACCTGTGAAAATATATGTAGCAGCCTTCTGCATCAGTGGGAATCAGAGCTGTGGACCTTCAATACCAAAAATCTGTAGCATTGCAGAAATGAGTGCTAGACAGTCTGAAATCTTGTGTAAGAGGCTGAATGGGGACAAGGACACTTTTGGATAGTGCCAGCAAGTTTAAGAGAACCTGACAGAAGATTTTCACATGAAATGGTGTGAGAAGAGGAAAGGAATTAAATGCCAAGTATGATTATGAGATTGTGAAGGGATATGACGAATTGCTTGAAGATGTTTGCTTTTCCAAAGAGAGCCAAAAGAGTACATTAGACTTAGCTGGCAAAAGCAGGGACAAAGGCAAGGCATTTTCTAGTTCAAAACAAGAAAGAAATAAGAAGAGAGCTGTCAAATGCTGCGTGCTGTTATGTTTTGCCAGGCTAAAGCCAGCAGGTACAGCAAGTGGAGTGTGAGTGTTCAGAGTGTCCTCTGAATGAAATACATTGGTTTTTGTCGTTAGCTGTTTGCTTATGTATGATCTCATTGCCAATCCTGAGCACTCACCAAAGTTCCCTAAGAATTTAACTTCTTTGTTTTCTATTCACGTAGGAACAACAAAAATACTCTTTTAAGTTTTAATTTTTCCCTTAGTGACAGTAATGACATTTGTCAACTTAGCCATCTTTAATAGATTTGCCCAGCTATGACTGGGAATTATTAACAATTTCTATAGTCACTCCACAAAAAGGAACTATTCCAGTTTCTCTCTTTATTATGCCAAATCTCTGCAGCATGAGCAGAGAACAAATGTGTTTGTTTTCAAAATTCAGGTTTCACTTACTGTTTAAATGAAGTCAGAAACCTTTTGAGCAAGTATAAAATACAAAGTAAAACATGGCACCTTGTGTCATAAAGGCTATTTTCCTTTTCATTAAGTATGAATGGAATGCATACACAAAAATGAATAATAAGAGAGGGAAGGGGAATTAAAATGACTAATTTGCCCTTTTAAAGCACTCTTCATCCACAGGGAGCAAAAGTACAATGTTATGACAGAAGACAAACCAAGATACTTTTAAAGGATTTTTTGGTATTTAGAGAAAGGGCCAGAACTAAATTTATATGTGTGGAAAAATGTAGGACATTTTCAAAATCAAGATAAGATAATAAACACATCAAGAAGGGAATTTCCATGCTGCATTCAGACCGATCTTCCTAGAAGATGATATTTGGGAAGCTAGAACAAAGCAAGGAACAAAGCCAGGGTCTTCATGTCATCTGCTTGGAATATGAGGCGAATAGGATACCTGAAGAGGTAACAAAAGTGAAATAACTATGAGAAAATGTGGAGGCATGTTAGTAAACATTAGAGGCCTAGCTGAGGTTGACTAAACTGTATAACTTCCGAAGGTTGTGGGGCAAGATGGAGGGGGAAGAAAACACATAAATAACTAGATATAACACACAGGTCTTGGCAGGGTTTCATTTGAATCCCAGCTGAGTGATGACCCACAAGCCAGTTGTCTGAACTCGTATTGTACTCTGTGGATATCTAGTCACTACTGCTGAATGAGTGTCTCCTCAGAATCAGAAAATGCCTAAATACCTCTGGAGAACATATTTTCCAACCCGTCTGCTCATCAGGGTCACCTCAAGCAAATTGCCCCTGACCACACCCAGAACCCCTTTGAATATCACCAGGATTGGAGACTCAACAACCCCTTAGGATGAAGGTGGGGCTTAGCTGCCTGCATATCCCTGCATCCTCTTTCTTTCCCTTATTGAGGAGAGGGGTGACACTTGTTTCCCACTAGTCCTCAGGTGCCTCTCACAGTCACAAAGATGATTCTAAGATTATCAAGAGTGCCCTCAAAATGACATCAGCCCTAAGGATGCATCCCATCAGGACCCATGGAATGATGTAGTTTGCCTAAATATTCAGTCACCTGATCTGGCATGAGGAAGAAGATCTTCCCATCTGCAGAGTTCCCTATGGTCTGCAAGACCTTGTGTTCCTAAAGGCAAGAATTGCTGGTAAAGACTGATGTGAAGAAGATGCCCTGTGTCACCAGGACCCCTGCACCACCCAGCAGCTGGCCAGCATTTTCCCTCTTCCTTGAGCCACTTCTGCTCTTAGAGAAACCCTTTGCACTTTCGACATGCTGTGCCAGATGTGATTCCAGGTAGGCTCTGGCTTTCCTAGCCATGTGTCTACGTGTTTGGACAATGTCTCTATGTTCCTCTCAGGCTATCTGTCCATACTTCTGCCTCCATGTATTTCCTTTTTGTGTCTGAGTTTAGGTAGGAGCTCCTTGTTCAAACATGCAGGCCTGCTGGCATTTTTTGCCTGAATTTGTGCTTGTTGGGATGGACTGCTTTTGCACCTGGAAGAGGTAATCCTTGCACATGAACTAGCTTTTTTTGAGTCACTCTTTCCTCCAGGCTGTTATCCCATGGGACTCCTCCAGGCAGAACCACAAAGGGGTCACATCTGCTCTACCCTGCAGTATCTTCATGGAATGGAGTATGGACTGAATGTCACATGCCAGAAATGCTCATGGTCTGCTGAGAGTGGCACTTGGCTGTGCTCTGCATAAGTGGGGATTGCCATGTATTGTTACATGAGTCTGCGCTTCCTTCACATTCCTTACTTGCCTAGTCTGTTGATTGAGATAGATTTTTGTCTTGCAGGCACATGTCTGCTGCCAGGAAAAAATTTGTCCTGCAATGTAGAAGGGTTGCAACTGACAACCCACTAAATACAGAATCTGGGAGTTGTACTTAACTGGTGTTTGGACTTCTTTACAACTTTAACTAGGTTTATGTGGGGAAAAATTTTCCATACATTTGCTATTATTTAAATTACATACAAAGATAATTGCTTTTTCAGTCTTAATTAAAGATTTGATCTCACAGCATGTTTTTTTCTCTCAGTGAATAGAATAGAATAGAATAGAATAGAATAGAATAGAATAGAATAGAATAGAATAGAATAGAATAG
>VYZR01055194.1:7248-20221 GCA_013400675.1 Oxylabes madagascariensis | reverse complement strand
GAATAGAATAGAATAGAATAGAATAGAATAGAATAGAATAGAATAGAATAGAATAGAATAGAATAGAATAGAATAGTTGGAAATGAACCTTCAATGATCATCTAGTCCAGCTGCCCAGATTGGATTGAATCAGGCACTGTGATTTTGCCATTAGACAGAGACCTAACATGTCTATGTCTATAAACCTCACGTAAAAAGAAAATAATAAAACTGACAGATCAATAATGACCTGGACACATTTGTGTATACAAAAGAAAGCTTTAAAATCAAAGTTCTGTTGTTATAAACATTTTTAATAGTTGGCATGCAAACAAGGGAGAATACTCATCTAGCACTTCTGTGGCAGCAGAGGTATGGTACTTTGAATGTCTATAGACATAAAATCTTGAACTTTATATTTCCTAATGTATTAATACTGAGAGAATAACCTTATAATACACCTCTGACAGGAAGTATGTACTTACTCCACCAACAATTATGTTCACGTTGCACATCATATTAGTATTAGTATTCATGCCATCTTAGTACAAAATTTTTCAAAGGATAAATCTTGATACATCTTTTACTTTAAGTGATGGAAGAGCTCCCTGGCCAGTGTTTCATAATTTTTTTAGTCCTTAAAAGAGAGGCAAACGTGTATCAAAATCTAAACTCTGTCTCAGAGAGGCAGATTAAAGACAACCTGCCTTGCAGTTACTCATAGCTGGTTTTATTTGTGAGAGGTTCTAATGGCTTTTGCTCTAAGTAGTGTCTTCTTATTAGGTGCAAATCACTAAAATTACTATTTTTAATACAACGGACTGGAGTATCCTGGTTGCCTCCCCCCCGCCACCATCTGATTACCCTGAGTGATGGACATATCTGGATAGTAGGAACATTCTAGAATGCTGTGGCACATGGTCAAGAGATACACTTGAGTGATGTTTTTGCTATTTCTTTGTTTGATTAATTCTTCCAGGTAGGGGAAAAATTGGCGATCAGGAAGAAATGAGAAACAAGAGAAGAATAACTGTTAGAGGTGGGAAGGAGAGGAATTGAGGGAAGATGCAACTCTAATCATTCTGTAAAATCTTAGAAGAAAGTGGGCTGTTCCCTGGCAATCTAGCTGTGCATTTAGATTTGCACCTCTCCTGTGTGTTTGCTTTGTGTCTCAGTGGAAGAGAGTTAAACTTTTTGGGACATTAAATGTAGCAGAATCTGTCTTGGTCAAATGTTAACTGATCATTTACCTCCTGACATTTTAATACAGTGTTATTCATTTGCATCTTAAATGCTACATACAGTCTTGNGAATAGAATAGAATAGAATAGAATAGAATAGAATAGAATAGAATAGAATAGAATAGAATAGAATAGAATAGAATAGTTGGAAATGAACCTTCAATGATCATCTAGTCCAGCTGCCCAGATTGGATTGAATCAGGCACTGTGATTTTGCCATTAGACAGAGACCTAACATGTCTATGTCTATAAACCTCACGTAAAAANGCAGAATCTGTCTTGGTCAAATGTTAACTGATCATTTACCTCCTGACATTTTAATACAGTGTTATTCATTTGCATCTTAAATGCTACATACAGTCTTGATTAATTGTTGCTCTCTTCCATTCTTGTCACAACATTCTCATTGGCAGGTGAAGTAGTTGTGTAATCTTGTTTGAAGGACAAGCAATGGTAAAAAATAAAAGGAGTAATGAGGAGAGAAAGTATTTTATTGCTTAGACTCTTATGTTGTTTCATTTACATTTTTAAATTAGTTCCCACTTGCCTGAGCTGTTTGAAGCCCATCAGAAATAATGTTTTTCAGAATAATTTTATCTTGTTATTAAAAACAATCCTTTTATCTTTTTCACGATTAATGAGGGAAGAAAATGCCATTCTGCAGGTTTTGATCATTTGCCAAATGTCTCTGCTTCATTCTTCACATCAAGGAAGTTTATGTCTGTTTTCTAAAACCAGTGGTGTTTGGTGGCAGCTTTTCATTGGCATGCTTTTTCTGGAAAATTTAAATGTTGCTGAAAATGTTGCATCCATTAGGAAAATGAGGATACCCTAGCTGCTTACCTGTAGGTTTCTTGGCAACCTGACATTTTCTTTGCAGAGAGAAAGCAAAACTTGAGAAGAGCTTTTTGGAAAGACAGCAAAATTCTCCTGAAATTTTCGCTTGGGAATCTCTTCCCAAGATGAAACTCATACACTCTTAGCTTTTGCACAAACCCGGAGAGTGTGCATGTGTATGCATATGGATTCATGAATGGTTTTGGTAGAAGTGGATTTCTGTTCTCCAGAATACTTCATATGCAAGGTCTCCACTACTCTGGTAGCCCATACTTGACTTTTTCCCCTCAGGAAAAGAATTATAGTCTGGGGAAGAAGCAGAAAGAAAAATAACGTGCTCTGCTTTTGTTCTGACTACTGTTGTATTCTTTGTCCAGGCATGATCTTAAAATAAGACAGTAGCATGGAACACCTTCTCATCTTGCATGTAAAAATTGCATATTTGAAGATCAGAATCATATTCCAGCTATAATATAGATAATTTCTTAACTCCTGTGCATAATCAGTTGGATGTGGATTTCTTCATTTTCTTTCAGTCTGAGTTGTCAATGACTGCATCTCCCAGCGGAGTAGTATTGTGCCTGGATTTCTTCTGGTTATTTTACAAACTACTTCATAATGTAAATTAAGGAAAATTAAAGGAAGAGCTGACCTAATTTATTAACTCATCGTATGGAATATTCAGTTACAGTTCATTTTTAAGCTTATCCATTTGTAATCTCTTCTTTTTGTTTTTTATTCCAGTCCCCTCTGCTGTGCCTATGATGCACCAGGTGAGTCGTACTACCAACAGCATCACGCTGTCGTGGCCTCAGCCGGACCAGCCCAATGGGATCATCCTGGATTACCAGCTACGCTACTTCGAAAAGGTGAGCAAAAAGTGACACTGAGCACTTCCCGTCTGGAAAATGCCCCCACCTCTGCATCAGGATGAACAAGATGGAAAAAAATGCCTCAGTTATGAAGAAGGAACAAACTTTAGCAATACCAGAAGTTTGTGATATACATGTCATCTGACATCAGTCCATCTGCATTCCTCAACTTGGGAACATCTAGGGACAAGGCAGATTTTAGGAAAAGAGAAGACACTTGTTTAATCTTAAGAGCTGTGGCTAACCATAAGTTTAGTATCAGCTGATGCAGGTAACAGTGGAAGGGGCTGAAGTTTCTAAATATGTTTACTGGAATTAGATTCACTGCAAATGTGTCATTTGTTTATGAAGAGAAGACTCATGTCCCCATTTATGCCTGAACACACATCTCTAAGAAGTTCTATGAGGAGGAATGCACTCTTTTATTCACTAAGTGGCAAATAACTCTTTGTGTCCTGGAATTACAGGGTGGCAAATACAAATTTGTCCTCCATTCACATGTCTTGTGACTCCTAATCCATCTGACTTGAGGGGAAGAGATGTGTGGGGCTGTTCAGACAAACTCCCATTTCATATTACTGGTCTTTCACACAAGTACTTTTGCAGGATTGGCAGGACTATTATTTTTTAGTGGTAAAAAGGACTGCTATTTGTGATAACGTGTAGCAGCTTCCTGGATACAGCTTTACATTTTAGTTCTTGCTCTGAATTCTCCTAGGAGAGTACATGGGTTTGGAATTTATAGAAAGTGAACCACAGGACAAAGTTTTGTCTTTCATTTTTGTTTAGATTGAGTCTTTAGCAAAGCTTTAGTGGGAAGCCCAGGCCTGAGGGAATGAAAAGCAGCAGTGAGGAAAGAGTAGTGTGCGAGAAATAAGGTCTGGAATAGCAGCTGTTGTTGGGAGGCTCCGTAAAGGCTCAGAGAATATTAGGTTGACATGGAAACTCTCATGGCTTGATGAGGAGAGTGAGCAGTGTAGGCAGAATTTTCACATTCCTTTTTGGTCATTGACATTCACAGGCAGAAGATGAGGATAATTCATTGACCCTAACTAGTGAGACCAACATGGCCACGATACCAAGTCTGAGCCCAGGCAAGATCTATGCCTTCCAAGTGCGCGCCAGGACAGCAGTGGGCTACGGCCCTTACAGTGGGAAGATGTACTTCCAGACTTCAACAGGAGGTAAGTGCCTGCCACTTTGTGCCGAGGTCTGCACATGACCACCTTCCACTTGCCTGTGTCCCTGAGTGTATTGGCTTACCCTCTGGAGGACTGCTACCAGACACTCCTACTCAACTTGTATTTTATGTTTATAGTAATTAGCATATGCAGATTTGTTCACTCAGAGAAGCTTCATGCTGTCAGAGGGTATTGTTTATGCTACTGCCTTACTCCCCAGCCCTGCAACTTGTTGCCTCTGTGCCTCTGACCAGCAGGTACAGAGTGTGCCACTAAAAATCTCTTTAGGGGGATGTGGCAGTAGACAGCACTATATACTGCTGTAGTTTGGCCCTCCTATCACGGGACATCTTACAGCTGAAAGCTCTGTGAATGTCTAAAAGACAGGTAGATGGGACACAGGACGCAAAGGTAGATGGAACACAGGCATATGTGCAGAAGCTTGTCTTCCGGCAGGATCACCATCCTTTTGGTATGGATCAAAGGTACTCAAGTATGTCACCGGCAAGCTACATTAATAGGGGACAGTGGGATTACAGCCCAGGTGTAGAGCTAGCCTGTGCTTAAGTGACTTGTCAGCTGCCAGTGGACTAGAGGAAGACAAAGTGGATTCAGAGGGAGCACTGGCTTTTCAGAGGTAGGAAAGAAGGCACTGGAGAAGCACAGTGACTGGGGAGCAAAGGGCTGGTAGGGGTGGAATTATGGGTGACATCTAAGTGAGCAGAAGGGAAACTGCACAGTTCCTGTCCTCTGCATCCATGTGCATGTGTGTGTGTCTTCCTTGCCAGGGGAGCGCTCGGAGATGGTGCAGGACCGACTGCCACTGATCGTGGGCTCAGCGCTCGGGGGTCTGGCCTTCTTGGTAATTGCTGCCATTGCCATCCTTGCCATCATCTTCAAGAGGTGAATTCCTTGACCTGCCCATGTGCACTTCAGACAGTGGAACTTCCTTACCCCCCCGCAACATAACCCCATCCCAAGGGAAACAGCCTGATCTGCATTTATCCAGATGTCCTTGAGATGCCATTCTCTAATTAAGGAAAGATCCTGCCCCATTATTCCTATCTGAGGAGCCTCTCCTTTGGTAAACCACTCATGTACTTAGCTGATATTTGGCTAGTTAGCAATATTGAACACAAAAAAAGCACTTCAAAGCTGGTACTCAAAAGGTATTTAAATGCATCGCTCTGAAGGAGGGACTGTAAATTGCATTTTAGGCAAGCAAGTAGAGAATGAAACAACGTAGTGGAGAAGGACTGGTGGAATAAGTATGCATATCCATTTAGAAGGTGATAAATACCAAATCAATATAAGTATGCATATCCATTTAGAAGGTGATAAATACCAAATACCCTTTCACCAAGGACCAAGAGACAAGGGCTCATTTGCTGAAGAATAAAATCTATACAACCCAAATGGTTCCATTGAACACTAGCTCATAAAATATAGGTTAAAGAAAGCAAATACCACTTTCCATTTTGGAAAGAATAAAGGGCATATAAAAGATTGTAGAGATAATCTGTTACAGAAAAAAAAAAGACAAATTTTAAAGAGCAAAAGTAAGGGTTGCTATTTTTGTAGAGGTACAAAAGTAAACAGTGGGGGTTTTGTTATTTGAAGAAAAGAAACAGTCATTACCCACTCCTTGAATTTACTGAGGTTTGAACTTAATCCCCTAGATTGTCAGTAATGGATTTCTGTATCTTTGCTATAGTGTGCCTCTGCACAAGAGGGACTTTTTAGCTTTTTCTGCTGACCTAAAAAAATGTATAAACTACTTAGCTTTAGAAAGTGACATCTAGTTTTAATGATTTCTTTTTTGTTCTCTTTCCTTTTCTACATTTGTTTTCTCCTCCTGTGTATATTCTCTTTTAATATTTTTCTTTCTGGAAAGAAAAGAATTATCAAATATTGTTATATGTGAAATGTTGCCTCCTTTTGTTGCTTTGAACTGTTAAAAATACAATTTCTTGTTACAGCTGGAAATGTGATATTATGTGCACAACTCAATAAAGCATATATTTTTCTAAAAAAAATAAACCAAACCCAGAATAAGTTAATATTACCAAAACTGTGTTGGGGAAAGACATTAATGGCATCTGAAAATATACATATGAGGAAATATCATAAAAGATACATTCATTTATCATTAAAGAATTATGTACAGTTAATAGACAATTTTTCAGAAAAAGTGGAGATACCAAATTTCTATTTTAAATTTGTCCTTGATAAGAAAATTAGGTTTGAAGATGCAGAAAATGAGGAACACCAGATGAAATGAGTAGTTCTTTAAAAGGTTGAACATATGTAGAGTCAAATGCTATGACTTTAACTTGTTTTTATAAATTGTTGGTACACATTTTTCAGGCAATATGCACTGTGAAACACCTACTTTAGCTAATTGTTTTGTTGGCTTTTTATATGGAAAACAATTAATTTGTTAGATAACCTATAAAAACCATTATTGTAGACCTGACTTTCAGGTTCAACAACAGTTAGAGCTCTTAGGTATAGGCCCCCAGCAAAGGCAATTTCTTCGCACAAAAGAAAAATTTTGAAGGTAAAACTGTCTGTGGTTTTGAAAGCAGAATTTAAAGAGATAAGTCTGGCAAGTAAGAATGATACAGTTGGCTGTTAGAATGTCAAAATTACTTATGTTCATAAAGAAAAGTAACATAATGTTTCATGATACTTTGCCTTCAAATGCTAATTGAATCAGCAGCTAAAAGGTCTCATGCTGAAACAGCAAAACATGAGTTGACACAAATCCCTGCAGACAGCAGGGATACTGCAGGATACTGTAGGGTTTAATTTACAATCTGGTCTAATTAATAGGATGGTTGGAAACTAGCATGAAATGTACATTAAAAAAAAATGAACACTGCTTGGAACAAAGGAAGTAGTTTGAAAATGGCAAATAGATTTAGTGCAAACAAAGAATGGAAAGAAACTTCTAAAATAATTAGATTGTGTGGGAAATAAATGATTGAATCATACACATTCAGAAGGAGAATGAAATCTGAGAAATGCCTATGCTGAGAAGGACCTATGGTTACTGGAAATTAGATGCATATATGCAATAAACCTTACAGTAATAAAGACCATACCTGTTTTCATCTGCACATGCAAAAGTCACATCAGGGAACAGATTTCCATCTGTTTGGGTCTCTGTGGTTTGGTTTGGGTACCATGCTTAGGAATAGAATGGCCAAAGTAAGTGCTGTTAAACAAAGCCAGGAGGGAAAATAACTGGGGAGATCTATACATTTTACGCATTAGAGTAAATAGCTCTTAGAATGCTTTTGAAGAACTTTAAAGGCATCACAGAAGAAGGCAGACATTATAATTGAAAAGAATAATTTGTTGTAATTAAATTAAATTAAAATCCAAATTTAGCCTGAATAGCAAGAAAACTTCCAGGGCAGTAACATTGAACTGTAATATTCTTTTTCAGGCTAGTGTTGGAAGCCCTATCATTTGTAATTTCTAAGGTGGGGATGCCAAGAGTGGTGTAAAAACCACCACATAGAAAACAAGCATACACTGGTTACCAGGAGATGGGCAGGATCTTAACATCCATCTTCTTCCCCTAATTTCAAGGATTCTCTGAGCCTTGCACTGAGAAGCCTACCCCAGCATCTGATGAGAGACTCTTGTGTGTGTTTTGACTTTCCTTTCCTTTATGTCCTGCAGTAAAAGGCGAGAGACTCCATATACAGACCGCCTGCAGCAGTATATCGGTGCACGAGGTAAGTGTGTTTGAGCAACAGATGGCAAGGGCCTGTCTCTTTTCAGGACTCATTAACACCTGTGTGTCTCAGGGTTTGATTCTGGTGATGTTTTGGGCTGTTTCCCCCACTGCAGGACTTGGAGTGAAGTATTACATTGATCCTTCAACCTATGAAGATCCCAATGAAGCCATTCGAGAATTTGCCAAGGAGATTGATGTGTCCCTCATCAAGATTGAGGAGGTCATTGGATCAGGTAGTGTGAGAACCTGCAGATTATTTAAAGTGCCTTCTTGTTCACCTTGAGACCTGGCACACAATTGGCCTGAAATGGACCCAAGGATCCATGGTATATCAAGTATCACAGGATATCTAAACCATCATTTTTACCAAAATTCATTTTAACCTACTAAACCTTAGATGCTGGCTCTAAACCAAGTTTAAGACACCCTTTGAAGACTCAGAACTCCTCATTTGAACCCTGAAGATGTAGTAGTCTCCAGCCTTCACCAAAAACTTTTCCTTAATCTAAATGGTCCCATAACCCTATTTCCAAGCATCACCCAAAGTCTACCTCAGTAGAATGCTTTAGTACATCTGACTAAAATCCATTGCTGTGTTTCCTTACTGGAGGTGTGTTTCTTCCCTCCCTGACAGGAGAGTTTGGAGAGGTGTGCTTTGGGCGCCTAAAACACCCTGGGAAGCGTGAATACATGGTAGCTATTAAGACCTTGAAGTCAGGTTACACAGAGGAACAGCGGCGGGAGTTCCTGAGCGAGGCCAGCATCATGGGGCAATTTGAGCATCCCAACGTCATCCACCTGGAGGGGGTGGTCACCAAGAGCCGACCAGTCATGATTGTCACGGAGTTCATGGAGAACGGATCGCTGGATTCCTTCCTCAGGGTACCACAGAGTCTCCCACAACCATTAACCTCTTCATCTCACTGTGTGCCAGTCTCAGACCTGATAATTTTGCCTGTCCTTCCTCTTCACTCCTGTCTCCCTAAGTCCTCAGTTGCCCTCTTCAGGTGCAATAGAAATTATAGCAAATAGCCACAGTAAGTGGTTTCGGGTCAACATGGTGAAAATACTCCAAGGGCTCAACAACCATATAAAATTTCAGTGGTTTAGACTTTTCAACTGCAATAATTATTGTAAACAGTACCAAATCTTTGTACACATCCTTTCAGTTGCATGTTCCAAATTTTTCCTTTCTAATAATGTTTTTCAGATTTTATTTCACAGAATATTTTCAAGTTTCAACATTGTAATGAAGTAATGAAACTTGCAATTATTTTTGGATTTTGAGTTTTCTAGTAATGAAACACAAATGCGGACAATCTATGTAGTGTAGCTGCTTCACTTCTCCTTTTTTACTGGTTCACGTGCTCATTCAGCCACAAATACTTTGGCAGGTACTGTTTGAAGAAAACATGAACCCCTTGATTAGAACGGCATAGAAGCCATTGTAAAGATCTTAGTAAAAGCAGTTTTGTCTGCTCACATTAATTTTATTAGTAGTTAGTGAGGTTAGGCGTAGGATGCTAAAGAGGGATGTGGCCACAAGAGGAGGTTTGCCTTCAGGAAAAGATCACCAATGTCTGATTTTATTTGAGGTTCATTGCTTTAAGCCCACTCTCCTTTGTTATTTGTTGTCCTTGAACCTTCAGATTTGGGCTGAAATTAAGATGTGTGTTCTCTAACTTCATAAATCCACCTTGTTTTCTTGCTCTTTGTTAGTCTCCCCTGTTGGCATGTTCTGTGGCCATGAGAGCCTGTGTTTGCCTCCTCCCTTGCAGCAGAAGGAAGGGCAGTTCAGTGTGCTGCAGCTGGTGGGAATGCTGCGGGGGATTGCAGCAGGCATGCGCTACCTCTCCGACATGAACTATGTGCATCGTGACCTGGCAGCACGCAACATCCTGGTCAACAGCAACCTGGTGTGCAAGGTGTCAGACTTTGGCTTATCCCGCTTCCTGGAGGATGATGCTTCCAATCCCACCTACACTGGGGGTCTGGTGAGTCGCTGCTGTGGTGGGAGTTACTGTAATGATGACAGATAGAATTTTTTTCTGTGTTCCTCCTTGGTTTGGTGTACCCTCTTTAGTCCATCTTGAGACCATAGAGAAGCGTGGAGTAGAGCCTTCTGTCTTGTGGGCTATTTCTTCCAAAGCAGTAAAAATTAAAAATAACAAAGTATCTGAGCCAGTCTGCCATGTGAAAGTCTCAGTGCTGTTCTTTGTGGCATGATGGTGAATAGGTCAAACCTCACAGCCTGAAGTAGCTATTATCTTCCCCCTTTCATTAGCTTTTTATAGGAAGGATAAGGGACTGAAGGAGAGTTTACAATCCTGTACTACCACTCTTTGAAGAAAGAGTTGGGTTTTTTCCTACAGAAAAGATAAATGGCCTAAGTGTATTTATGGGCTTACAGCCAACCATCAAATGAGCTTATTGCCTATGAAGTTGTGACACCTGTCACACATACTACAAAAGGGGTGGGAGTATAACAGGTGGATTGAAAAAGAAGGGGATGAAGAATTCAGTCACTGAAAAGTGGAACAATTTTTAGATCTGTGCATTTTGAAGAATCAGCACCTGAATGATAATTCATCTTACTGGTCATACCTGCAGTTAGAGAGGTCAGGATGGAAAGAGAAAGGAGTTAGTGCTAGCTACTCGGTGTACCTGTCCCTAGTGCTGCTGTTTGGCATTATTTAAATGGCTTTAGATTTCCAAATGATTGTGACTCAGGAGGATTTTGGTATATGCCACTTTCAAATGCTGCAAAATAAAGTTGTGAAAGTATAAAATCATGGAATTTGTAGCAGCAAGGAGGCATGATTGTCTCTTTTAATTTATACTTGTCAACAAAAAACATATTATGTTCAAGGTGGAAACCTTGAACATAGTATGAATTTAAACCAGCAGTGTTTCCAAGACAGAATCAACGGGACTGTCACCCCATGCTCTGGGTTGTGTTGTGCTGCTAGCATCTGATTGTTTCAGTGATGTTGTTTTCACAAGCAGTCCTTATCTCACTACATTCTGGTTGCTCTCTGTCTGCTTCCCAGGGCTGCAAAATTCCCATCCGCTGGACTGCCCCTGAAGCCATCCAGTACCGCAAGTTCACCTCCTCCAGTGATGTCTGGAGCTATGGCATCGTCATGTGGGAGGTGATGTCCTACGGTGAGAGGCCTTACTGGGACATGTCCAATCAGGATGTAAGTTCTAAAAGTGGTGAGGATGTACATCTGCCTCTCTGTCCTGTATGAGTTCAAGCAGAAGAAAGCCACACACACCGAGTGATTGAAGCTCTTTTGTCTTTTTTTTTTTCCCCCAGTTGTGATAAAGCTTTGTTCTTGTTTTCCTGCAGGTAATTAATGCCATTGACCAGGACTATCGCCTGCCACCACCCCCAGACTGCCCTACTGTTTTGCACCTACTGATGCTTGACTGCTGGCAGAAGGAACGGGTCCAGAGACCCAAATTTGAGCAAATAGTCAGTGCCCTGGATAAAATGATTCGCAAGCCATCAGCCCTCAAAGCCATTGGCACTGGGACCAGCAGGTGAGATGGGGATTTAATGCAAAATAATAGGACTTGTCTCTTAGTAGGCATCATGAGGAAAAGAAAGTCATCAATCAGGCTATATAGTTTTTTTCCTAACCCTCTCATTTGAGACTGAGAACAAACAGGAAGCAGAAAAAAAGAGAGGGAGCAGGTTGGAAGAACTGTGTATCCTGATTCAGTTAATGGCGAGCTCTGAGTGCTGAATGTGACAGGAGATAAATCTCGATGAGTTGCACTGAGGATGAATGACTGAGGGAATGAAGGGAAGGACACATCTGGGTGCAGCAGCATGAGATATTCTGTGATCACACCATATTGTGTGACCACAAGAGATGATGAAGAAAAAGAAGACCTTAGCTTATGGAGGGAAGGAAGTGTCTACATAAGAATAATTAGAACTGCAGTTTACATCCCATATTTTCCCAACTGCATTTTGCAGTCTGATGGAACAAGAGGCGGGAGGTCAGCAAAGAAGAAGTCTCTGGAGGGATAAATGGTGCCAAGGTTAGTTGGCTGCTGGGCTGATGACGAAATTACATCCTGCTGGCCTGGAGGGTTTTTCCCTGCGGTTATAAATCTTGTCTTGGTGGAATGTACTCCACAGCTGGGGGAGGAGAAAAGTATCTAGTGATGCCCAGTTTACTAAAAGCAGCACATAAAGACTAGCTTTGGGACAGATTCAGATGATGAGAAAAACAGCAAATGCCATATTGTAAACATTCATCTCTTTGGCCTTTTATTGCAATTCTTTTATCTGATGGGTATTTGAGCTGAAGCAACGCACTCATTGTCTCATAGGTCACTATCTGACCGAATGAGAACATTTAAAAGAGGGAGACCTAGTCACAAAGGTAAAAAGATGTATAAGGTCTCATGTCTCTTTCAGAAAACTCCTCACTGAAGTTCTTTGCCCAGCTAATAGGTCTAGACCAAGAAAGTGTGGAAGGATCTTGGGCAACAAGAAGAGAATGTGCCTCAGAGAATATGGGCAATGGGAAGAGGGAATTAATTTCTTGGGTTGGTTGTTTTCAGGCAGGAAAAGGGACACTGGAAGCCTAGAAACAGCACGTCAAGGTGGGACTTTGAGAGCCAGGGCATGAAGAACAAATGTCATTGTTCTTCATTCTGTCCTCTTCAGAGGCTGCGTTCTCTCCCCCTCATAATTCTTACTTTACTAGTGTGCTCAGCTGATGCTGGTAACTTGATTTTTAGAACCTGCCTCTTTTGCAGACCATCTCAGCCTCTCCTGAGCAACTGTCCTCCAGATTTCCCTTCCCTCAGCAATGCCCACGAGTGGTTGGATGCTATCAAGATGGGCCGCTACAAGGAGAATTTTGACCAGGCTGGTCTGGCTACATTCGATGTCATATCACGTATGACTCTTGAGTAAGTAACAGAGCAGAGAGCAACAGATACCAGACACTGAGTTTTCCATGCAGAAAGTGAAAGCAGTCTGAGAAATTTGCTATATGGAAAATACATGCACATGAAAAGGGAGAGGGAAGCCAAAGCAAAGTAGCTACTGTTCCTTGCATATTACTAGGCTGTTACCTGGTGTTATAC
>VYZR01055193.1:1432-16098 GCA_013400675.1 Oxylabes madagascariensis | reverse complement strand
TAATTGTTAAGTCTCACCCAAACAGGATTTTGCAATTAGTCTTTTATATATTTGATGCATTCTCAGCACAGTGTTAGGCAGGACAGCTTTGGATAAAGAATGTTCAGATGTTTGTCTTAGATTAAGTAGGAGGGTGTTAATTGGTAAAATAGTTCATGATTTTCATATTAAATATGAGCATGTGTGACATATTTTCATGTAAGGAAGTGGCAACTAAGTTCTGCATGCTGTGTTTTCTTTGCTGGTCTGGAAACGAATGATATATGTTCTTGCTAGTATGCAGATGGTCATTCATTTCCATGCCAAAGTAATGGTAGGTTTTTGCCTAGATTTTAACATTGGCCCTGAATTTATCTATTGTTNTTATCTATTGTTGTGTTACACTTGGCTTTCTTAATTAGGGAGAGTGAGTGTAATTTGAAGGCTCTTTTGGGATAAATTTTTGAAACTACCCCATAGAGTCTGAGTCTTCCTGACTCTTCAGATATCCCAAAATCCTGATGTTGTTCTGGCAGCTCCTGTTCTGACTTTCCTTCTTTTTTTCAGCAGACAATGCCTTCCTCCACATCTCCCATTCAGACAGTAAGTGGAATGCTAACTAAATTCTAGTTAATTCAGTTCACTGGACTCTCTTGTTCACATGTGGACACTCTTGTTTCCACATGTTTTCAATGGTTTTTGCGACAGTCCTTATGTCAGGACCAACTCATTCAATCGAATTGTCGGTGATCTCCCGTCTGTTATTTTGAAGATTTAAATCCTTCGCTTGTCTGATTATAAAGATATGGCTTTTGCTATTTCTAGATTTTCTACTTCTGTTATTATTTTTTTTAATGTAGTTTAGTAATTCTCCCTATATTCCCCTTTTAAAGCATTACCTGGCACCTTCCTAAAAGCTTATGTTGAATTACAGCTCCAAGCTGCTGTAGAAAGCACCCTGTGAGGACACACTCTTTGGTTATTCATGGAGATCTGCATTCTGCAGTTTGTTCAGTCCTAATCTTTCAGAAATAGTTTCATGAACTAGAACTGTATTAGAAAGCTCACTTTCCACTGCAGCAGATGATTTAATGCAAATTATCAAGGTATTCTGCAACATTTCTAAAAAATATTTAGGGAAAAGTAACAGCTTTCCATCCAGTTTATAAAACATTGCAAGGTCTACTCATAAGTGCAATAGACTTTGCAAAGTCTTGACACCAACAAATTTTGATCATTCATTCCGGTTCACATGTCACAATCTTAAATGGAGGGAATCTGATCTTTGTAAAACAGTCCACACTCTGAATTACCATAGAAGTACTAAAACCATTCATCACGTGTCCATTTGCTATTGCTGGTTATTATTTTATTTAGGTTTATTTAAAGTGCTCATCCATAGCTCTGTTACCTATTTTGCTATTCATTTGCCTTAATCAGAACATTCAGTAAACAGTGTTGCTATGGCAATATTGCAACTTTTCATACGACCAAATTCTTGTCTACTGCAGTTTGTGCAAAATAATTTTAAAATGTTACTATTAATAGCTAAAGTGGTCCAGAGGTGCACCTAAAAAGTCACCTCTCCCTCCAAGAGCTGGTTTGCATGCTGGTATCAATTAAGGGTACACACAGGTTGTACTTTACCATTCACATTGATATTTGATGAATTAAATGGAGGGCTAAGCAGAAAAGGGGTTTCTCCACCTNGAAGTGACGAACAAGGCCCTGAGGGCTTTAGGAATGATGGGGCCTTTTGCAGGCCTTTTGGCGTGGGATGAGTTTTTGCCCACAGTGAATACATAAAATAACTAGCTAACTCTCTCGCTTTGAATATCAGTTACAAGACCAAGGAGTCTTCATTACTCTACTAGCTGGGGATTGAAAGTTCCAAAATTAGAAATCTGCTCAAGAAAAAAAAATCTGGGCATACTATAATTGAACTGGTTATGAAAAGAGCTGTGAAGAGACTGTACAAGTGAGGCAGCAAATGTACTACTCAACAGAACAGCAGCAGCAAGAGGAATAGACACTGCAAGCCATTTCTAGGCCAACGAGGCACAGAGGGGGATAGCAGCCAAAATAATGAGAACAAAGGAGAATTAAAAGTGCTTTACCAAAAGATTAATTTCAAATATCTATAATAAAGTTACACAAATACTTCAGTCAATTTATTCTTAACGCAAATTAATCATACTTTAATTTGAGATTAAATGCTGTCTTATAAAGTTTCTCCGTGTCTTTTCAATAAATTTACCTTAAGGCAGAGATTCATATTATGGTTTTTCACGTGTGCCCATTCCTTCTAGACAAAAAAATTGTACTTCCTATTGCTGCCATGTAACTCACTGATTCTCTATGATTAATCAGGAAAGGGAAGGAACAAGAATGATGCAAACCGTTTTGTTCATAGTTTGTTTGTTGAAAAACTAATTTTAAAAATTTAGTTTAAATAAGGAAAATATACAGCAATGTACACAACAGAGGCAGATGATGACAGTGCAGTCAAACACATTTAATGTCCTGTTCATAATTCAAATGATCCAGGCCTCTTCCCCATCTGGTTTTACTGACACAGTGTTTCTGCAGGATGTTCCAACAGCTCGGGAACAGGTATTATCTTCTATTAAAAGAAAACAAAAAAATATNTCTATGCAAGTGGCATGGTGTAAGAGTCCCTGCCAGTCCAGAGTAGCAAGTAATGGAGAAATGCCACTCTTTGGACCTAGGTTCACAGGGCAGAAATTGTTTCCCCATTTTCCTTGTGCTTGACCCACATAAAGTCCTCNTAGTAAAAGAAAAGAAAAAAATATATTAGGTGTATCTGTGCTCCCTTGTTTGCATTAAGTATTGCATTGGAATCAAAACATCGTTTATTTTGTTGGATTAATTTCACAGAGACATCAAAAGCTGGATGGTGTCCGTGTACTTCTGCCCAGCTACTTGGCTTAGGCTAGAGTAACTCAGTTGCAGAGCAGGAGTCCTTCCCACTCAACCCTCCTGCTCCTTCCCAGCAGAGTATTTTCTTCTGTGCAATAGTTTGCTTTTTTCCCTGCATCACCTATTTGTCATTCTCAGGGTTGGCTTAAAACGCAAGAACACAACAATCAAGTCAGGATTTTCTATAAAAAGAGTACCAAAACATGTTCCTTTCTGGGTTTTAGTTCCATAACTAGTGGGTCTACGTACAACATCGACTCCGTAGTGTCTTCTTAGCAACAAGGACACAAGCAACAGCCTAAGTCCCCAATTTCAGAGGCATTTTTATATCAGTTTTACCCACCAAAGTATGTAAGGGAACGTGTCCGTGTTATTTATGACTGTTCATGTATGATGATTTTTCTATTTTTCTTTTACCTATCTGTATCCTAGAAGCAGTGATGAAAACTTTATTGGTGGTATACAGGATATAGAAAAACACGCACACACTAGTGCAATCTGGGATTTACATTCTGTTTCTCTTTGGGATTTTAGCATGTCAACCCTAATTTCATTAGTACTGGATCTCCTGGCACAGACCCCATTACTTGCTTCTCCTACACACTGTATGTATTTACAATGCACAAGCAGAGCATCCTCTGAGCACCCCACAACTGGCATAAGGAAGAAATCTTTTGTAAAATGTGAGAGCAGCAATCAGCACAGAAGACCAAACTCATTCTGAAGCATAAGTGTAAAGCTAATCCTGCAGAGACACACTAAGAGTTGTTACATCTATCAGCATGCACGCAAATGTACAAATATCCCATTATGGTGGATCTACATTCATATTAAATAGCTCTCTTTCTTCTTATCAATTAAATCAATACCTCTTTCCTTTTTCTGAAACAAAGTATTCCATATCCCTGTAGTTGGTGCTCAGCTTAATTTTATGAAAATCTGAAAAAATAACTTAATTTTCACTATGTTCTGCATTCAACCAAGACTTTGGGCTATATTTAGAATGGCTACCCTTCCCCATCCCCATTGATACACTAATCTGTTTTCCATAAATCTCAGTGCATAAATACTGTAAATTATACATTATAAATATAACTAATAATGAATCCAGCTCCAAAAGTATGAATAAACTATGCTCTAGAGTTTTTCCAGTTTTCAAAGAATAAGAATTTTGTCTGAGAAATAGCAGAAGAACCAACCCTTTAGATGTGACAAAGAAATTTAATATTGTAATAGGAAATTTCTAAAATCAATATAATAGACAGCCTCTGCTGGATGCACATAAAACCCCTGAGTTAAACGACTGTGTCACTGAAGCATTCGGAGACAGGGGATGGTTGGAAGCCCAGCATGTGTTTTCTGTAGTACTCTGCTGAAATGAAGCTTTTATTAAGCCACATATCTTACAGAAAGTTTCTTTATAGCACTTATTTTTTCTTTGTCCTAACTCTGTTTTCTTGAAGAACTTATCCTCAAATTTCAGAGGCTGGGACAGACTACCAGATAGGAAAACAAGGAAAGCCTTACAAGTCCCTTAAGCAATATCAAATGAAGCTTTGTAGAAGAGAAATTTTTTTCAAGATTTAATTTTAAAAGGGAGATTTGTCTATTCATGTTTAAAACACCTGATTTTTTGGGTGCCTAAGTTATTTTGCAATGAATTAAAAAAAATAGCAGATGATTTTGTGTTGCATTAGCAAGTAACAAGCACAAAGTTTGCAACTCTAGCTCAAAAGTTTTTCCTTTCCCTTCATTCAGAATTTAATAATTATGGAGCTTGCATATAGTTTATTCTGAACTACTACACTTAATAAGAGATTCTACATAGTATTAGTATTCGTGGACATCAAA
This sequence comes from Oxylabes madagascariensis, assembly GCA_013400675.1. Classification (NCBI taxonomy): domain Eukaryota; kingdom Metazoa; phylum Chordata; class Aves; order Passeriformes; family Timaliidae; genus Oxylabes; species Oxylabes madagascariensis. The sequence goes on along the minus strand of VYZR01055193.1, from coordinate 11,328 downwards.
CAAAAAACTGGCTGAGGATGGCATATTTCCCTTCTAACAGGGAAATTGTTGTGTAAAATCGTACATAGTTCAAACAACTTCAAAAATAATGTTTAATATTTAAAGAAAAGTACTAGTCAAGGGTTCTTTAACTTCAGTAGATTTTATCATGTATTATTTACCTATTGGAGACTGGAACCCGTTCTATAACAAAAATGTAAAGATGGGTGCTGAAGTAGTCCTTCTAATTTTGTGAGAAACCTAAAGGAGGGGTTTGAGTTTATGATATCTTGATAAAAAAGTAAGTGGTGGAGTATGTTAGCAAAGAAAATATTTTATGGCATTATTATGTTTTTTATTCAGTAAGATTTAATTATTTTCACTCACACCAGTCTGAGTTAGGTAATTCAGAGCTGAAGCCTAAAGAGCAGAGGAAAGAAAAAAAATTGTCACGCCTCACTGCCCAGGTATGGTCCTGCTCTCTACCCTGCCTAGCCACTACTGTGGCAGACTGAAACAGAAGCCCAATTATACTGCAACAGGTGGACAACTCTAGGTACTAAAAAAACAAAGTATGAGGAAATAACATTGATTTTAAACCCACATATAAGAATTCTCCAATAAAACAGTACTATATTTTACAGGGAACAATACAACAGAATTTCCAAGCAGTCTAGCCAGAGCTGCCATAATGAAGAGTCAAATGGAACAGGGGTACACGTTCTCAAGAGCGCAGCGAAAACCAAGCAAGTTTAAACTTTTCTGCATGGCATTACAAAGGCATGGCCTGCACACGTCATCTGTGAAGGAGCCTCAAGGCACATGGACCAAAAGACACATCTGAAATAAGCAGTGTTCCTTCTCTGCTATTTGCCCGGGTTTTCCTCCCCCAGGCTGGGTGTTCCTGGCAGGTCCCAAGAGCTGCCTCAGCAGATGTGTAGCACACAGAGCCAGGAGCGGGCGGCCCTGTCCAGCCCTGGCAGCGCAGCTGACGCTGGGGCAGAAGGCAGGGGCATTCCCTGACTCTCAGGCTGTGTTTTTCCCGCTGCTGAAGCACTCCTGAGCACCTGGTTTAGCTGCGGTAGGAGCATGAGGGATACTGTAAACAGCAGATCTACCACAACACTAAGGTACGCTAATCCCGCCTGACTTGAAATGTTGCACTTTGTCTGAAGGGGAATCAATAACACACATTTCACTTGCAACTAATCTTCAGTACAACATCAATAAAGAATAGGAAGTATTAAGAAAGGAATGGATTTGCTATTCTTAAAATTATTCAGAAAATATCAAATAAAGGCTAACTTTAAATACTTTGCTATTTGTTCATGGTCGTCCTTTAAGCAGAAAGATTTATTCAGCATTTATTCATTGAGTAAACTGTTGTGATTATTTTTTCAGTCATCAATCTCTTTTGCTTCAAGAGACATTCAAAGAGCATGTACAGTGAACATTTTATGAGTCGCTTTTTATATGGCCGGGAAGTCAGACAAGAGGAAGATGACCTTGCCTGACTCAATTTCTTTATGAGACCATCTTCTCATTGATCTATGGCTCCACCGAGTAGAATTATGGTTTCAATGCTGCCCTTGGAACACGGGGCAAGCCATGTCATGAACATATATTCTTCCCTGTCAAACATTTAACTGATCCCATGGTTTGCAGAGCCTGTGCTATTACTTCCAAATTTGATTTGCATGTTTTCAGCAAAAAGGTGACTATGCCCGTACATGGTAAGTAGCTGCACCTGCCTTCAATTTGCTCTACTACATCTAATTTCCTAAGTGAACAGTTCAAATACTTTAAGATGGCAATCAAAAACTAGCAAGATTTCAGAAGCAAAAGTAAGGATTGGATTACTCTCAGCTTTCAACTTGTGTTTCCCTGGCCTTGTCCAAATTCTTGACTAAAACTGGAAAATAATGACTCGGCTTTGCTAAAAATAGTTGTCATCTGTTTACTGGGAAGCTGCAGGGTAGACAAATGTTTTATCAAGACACAATGCTTCATTCTGGTAACTCTGAACTTTATGACCATTGTTTAAACACTGACAGAGAATTTATTCTAACTTATGTTAGAATTACACAGGGGTGTACAGTTAATTTATGTTTTTGTGAATCCCAGAAAATACTTCTGCTGGTTTAGTTTTAACCACTTTTTGTGTTCATGGTTATAAACAAACTTAAGAGAAATAAAACTTTGATATCTTTTGTGCAGTTCATGTTTGATACTTGATTCAGTTGCTATTGTCTGTTCGGCAGGAACAGTTGAAAGCAAACACCAGGATGAACATACCTCAAGGCATGAAGCCACCACAACACACTCCATTGAGCTTGTTACATTGAGCTTGGACATCTGAGGGCAAAAATTTACTTATGTCCATTGCTTTCAATTGGAATATTAAATCAGACATGTATGTGAATACATTCTCACAAAATGGGAAAAATTTTTCTTAAATTGTACTTGTAATTTGATATAAAATTATTCCAATGGAAACAGAAAGTTCAATAAAGTTTTCCAATATTAATATTTAGAAATCACTACTCTCTCAATGTTTTGCTGTTGCATCTATGAATTGCTATATACATCATATGCTCTTCCTTGCAAAAGAAAATTCACTCTGAAATAGTCTAAAAAATAATGTACAAAAGCCATGATATAACTAACTAGCAACATGCAGAGTCCATAAGTAGAGGGTCAGATATAATTTCATACTATTTTATATAATATATTTGTTCTCCTTTTTTTTTTCTATTACAGCATGACCTTCTACTTATACTGCACTTTTCCAATTTTCATAATGTATTTATGTAGGCTTGAGCCTATTTTTCTACTTATTTTTCAAATTCTCCAGTCTGCCACTTCATCACAAAAAAAGAAAAGGATAACAATATTTTTTGGTGCTACTGAAAAGTAAGGTTAAGGTCGTTAAATCGGACAGGAAAAGATAACATTTCAAAAAAAAAGAAATTAGATAATTTATCTAATATGGCTAGATATAACACCAGGTAAAAATGTACCAGTTTTAGTACACAAATCTTCTGAAAAAATGTAGGAGTGCAAAGAAGAGAGAGGACATTTAATACAATTTTGTCAAAAGAATATGAAAAAATAGTTGTAAGTAATTACTTGATTCACTTTTCTTCATTCAATTTAGATTTGCTTAGGCTTAATATTCACCATGTAGAAAAGTGACAGTATGTGTGAATAGATGGACACTGTCTGCATGAGTATATCAGCTTTTCAAGACCATGCTACCATTTCCAAGCTCATGCTAGCCATTTGTTCCCCTCAAGCTGGATTGCAATATTCAATGCTTCTCCCTTACAACATCTCATGTCTTGTATAATGTCACTTCCAAACTTATAGCTGAAGTAATTTTCAGACTATGGTCCCTAATGCAACCTCAGTGCTGATAAATGGGCTCTCCTAGCAACTACTTCTTTAAAGACACATAATGCATGCTTGGACAGCATTATCTTTAAGGGGCCACATGGGTCCTCCAAGTTAAAGGAGCATAGAAAGAAAACCCACTTGTTAAATAAAGTCAGAGTAGCAGAATAAATTTACTACCTACTAAACTAATAACTTTATTAGTAATATGATTCATTCATTTATTTCTCTTTTAAGAACTGCACAATGGCTGAATATGTTGCTGAAAATATTTTCGATTTGACAAACTTACAAGTTCCATCATCAGATACTCCCCACAACAGAAGATCAATACCTGAAATTTCCTTGCATGTTTAAAAGAAAAATGAAACTTTAGTATCAGGGTAAGCTGAAATAAGACTGGAAAGCCCACTGAGCCATTAGTTTCTAGAAACTGGTCCAATTCTGAACACTTACAGAAACAATGCCACTTGGTAAATATTTGCTAAGCCCACAAAAAATTGTTTACTCGTTTCAATAGAATAATCAGCACCAAAAACTCGCATCATCTTTTTTATCTCAGGAAAGAAAATGAACCAGATAGAAAGAAACAGCAAAGTCTAGCCAGAACAAACCTGCAATGGGCTGCATGGTGCATGCAGGCTCCACGTCACTTGGGCAGCACGATACATGCTCCAATAGAAAAAAGGAGTAAGATGTATCTCAGGAACTGGCCCAAACATTGGTGGTTCAGGTTTTTGTTACTAATTAAAACTTCATAAAAACATATTGATATTGCTTTATTAGCAATTTCTTTTGGCCCGCTATTTTCTCAAATGTCAGTTGCTTGAAAGGGACAAACTTTACACATTATCAGCTCTTTCAACAAATTAGAAAAACAAATATGAACATAGTATACCATATTCCTATATAATGAAAAATTGATTATAAGCAAAGAATTGCATACTGTGCTAGTGTTGTAAATTACTTCCTCTGTGGCTTTACAACATTGCCTATGAACATAATTGAATTTCACTAGTTTATGTTTGCAAATACAATCCCAATGACATTGCACCTGGGAGCATGCACGCACAGTCATCTGTTAGAGAGGGATCTAAACATATGGCCTGTTGATTAGGGTCTGGCCCCAAAGCTATCACAAAATCCTCCAGCCAGTTTTCTGCCAGACTAACCCATCACAATAATTCAGCTCTATCAAATAGGAGCTTCTCAACAACAACGGAGAAACTGTAAAGCATTTGAAACAGCCACTTCAGACCTATACACTAAACATTTGAGAAAGCAAAGGTCAGAGGCACTCCTCTGAACAAGAGAAAACTATATTGGGTCCTATTCTACATTTTTATTCATCTTTCTAGGCTGGCCTGTTAAGGTACAGGCTTTACTTTCTGCTTCAGTTTTCCAGTAGCACCTTTCTAGAGCAAAATTGTAAAAATGAGATTATCTTTTTAGGTATATGGGTAGCAATTTTGTGTTCAAAGTTAAGCTGATTCTTTAAACATAATTGGACCTCATTTGCATGGTTCCCATCAGCTGTTTTAGGCAAATCTGTGGCTCACAGATGCAATGCACATGCAATCACTGCACAGGCAAAACATGCCTCTTCTCACTTCTGCTAGTGCTTTTTGAATAGGATAGTAATTAAAATACCACAGAAATTAAACTGCTTGTGAAAATGAGCATGCATTCCTGGGAATTCAGACAGGATAAGCTATTTAAACTTCAAGTCAATGGCTTTGGAAAAAATATTTTCCACTGCTAAATACAAGACTTTGGTGTGTTTGAAATCAGATACAGCTTTTGACAATCACTAAGGCTTACTGGGGGGTTCCACACTTCAAAAATAAATGTCTACTTGTACATCTTTTTGAAGGAACAGCAATCAGATTAAGAACTAAGCACCTGTTGGCAATGCCAGAATCCATAAATTAGGGCAGTGTCTGTCGGTGTCTGTTATTACATTTGAATTTGAAACATCTACTCAAAGTAAATTGCAGCATTTGGGCTGTTGCTTTTGTCATACCTTCCAGTAAAAGCTGGCTTAGTTTGATCCTGCAATGCTTTTAAATTAATAACTGCAAGCGAATGTGTGCAATGGCCATGGCTCACGCAATTTTACTTTGTAGAAAATAAAATAGTCAGACTTGGTACTGTGATAGCCTGCTGTTAGAACATATTGAAAGGAGAAAGACGTTCTTTCTAAGGAACCCTTAAAGTGAAATGTTCTGGAGGACAAAAATATTCAAGTTACTAGCTGACCTTTAGAGTCATATAGGAGAGGATGTGCATAATGCATTATTCTGTCGGATATGCATTACTTATTATAAAATAATGGAGGCTTCAGGACTTTACATGTGACCATTAGAAAGATCAGAACATAACCCAGCCTTCGTAATATAATTGAGTGCTGCAAAAATATCTCTAATGATTAATATACCAGACATTATGCAACGCTCCTACAAGGTAATTTTGTCCTGACACAGAGTAATGATTGTTACAGAACTTCTGCAGTTTAAGACACATTAGGCCTCTGGGCTACACAGCCAGTTGTAAAGCTGTACATGAGTGGAGAAATTTCTTGTTAACATCCTAGTATCTTCAACGTGTTTACATTAAGCCAACAAAAATTTTAAAAACTCATCTACACAGAACTGTACAATTCTCCCTTCAGTGTGCAAGAGGAAGATCCTCCAAAGCCAAGAACAACCACCCTCTTTCACACAGTGCCACTCGCACACAGGCAAGGCCCTGGCCTGACACAAGCGGGAGAACAGGCGCAAGAATTTTTTCTGCCTTATTACCTCCCTGGGAAAGGACTAGAAAAATCCAACATCTGCTTCAGCTTAGGCAGGGCCGCGTTACTGGTAGAGATGAGCAACGAAGGGCTACACACCACCCTGGTAGCACCGCCTTGTCACCAGCTGAGGCAGAAGCAGAGCTGGGGCACAGTCCCTCACCTGGCCTGTCCCTCTGCAGCACCACAGGCAGCCCTCCAGCTCCTGCCACCCACCGAGCTCTGTCCACACTGAACGGGCGCATACGGAGAGAGAAAGCAAAGGGCTGATGTGAAACAGCTGCAGACAGAGCAACGTAGAAATGTCTTCTTTATGGTAAACAATTTGAGAAACAGTAATACAAGCTGGGTGACAAATACAAATTTGTCACCCAGCTGAATTGTTTTGCTGTTTGTTTTGATGTAGAATTAATTCTTGCGGTTCATATGAGGACAGCTTTTCATGAACAGCAGTTTGATACTTGTTCCATGGTTTGAGTATCTTTTTCTGGGGTGCCACATTGGGCTATCGCTTGTTTGCAATTTGGGTGGTAAGCATTTGCAGGGCACACATGGCAGTTGCTGTGACTGGCTGGAAGGAATGGCTATGCTTATGAAGGCCATCCTCTGAAACAACTCAGAACAACCAAAGCCGCTATTATAGCAATAAAACTTGAGCTCGTATTACTTCAAAACAAGATTAGAAACCATTTCAAGTGACAGAACTAAAAGTTTTTATGTATAAGCACCCAAAACTGGGGAAATTTTTTGCACCCATACACTGCTTGCTGTAATTAGTGTTTTATTTGCTTCTAGCTAGTAAAGAAAGATTGCTGTTACTTCAGAAATTAAGTATATACCATCTAGTACTTCGTGTTCAGAGACAAAATCTGAAAGAAAAATACAGCCATTATTTGTGCAAATGCAGGAGCTTCAATAACACAAAGCAAATTTTCTTACTAAAGCATACAGCAACACAGGACAAAGTAACATTATGAGAAAGGAGCTGAGAACAGATACCCTCAGCCAGCCCTCAGAACTGAATCCTGAAATTGGAAAAAAGACAAGTAATAACTAAGATATTCTTTTCAATGATAATTAAGAGATTTAAATATGTTACGAATTTAATTTAAATTGCCCAATTAATGCCTTCTTTCCTAAAGCCATATATTTTTTCAGCAGAAGACAGGTTTCTTTTCACATTCTGATTCACAATGAAGACAGAAAAACTGGTGTAATCCAAGCTAGCTTTCTCTAGAAACCATAGTTGGAGGGAATTATTTAAAAACAGCTCAACATTTTTTAAATCATCCACTCCCATACTTTGGTATTAGCTAGCAAGCACAAACCTCAGACAATAAAAATGAAAGGACAATGTGTTTCATAATACCAGCTAGACAGAAATCAGAAGTTTAACAACATATTGTTAAAATAGGAAAATATCAAAACCAAAATACTTTATTTTGGAAAAACCTTACTAGATCCTTTGACGAGTCAGGGTTTTTAATTATTATTCTGAAAATCAATGGAATGGAAGAAATTCTTCAAAAGTAATGAGAAAACCTTTTTTCTTTGTAAAAATAAAACCTCTGTTCTGAGCCACCAGGGCTGTATGATATTCCCAATGATCAGACCTAGTAATCAGAAGCAGAAAAAAGAGAGCAACCCTCTGCTGTCTAGTACTTCATGGCTGGATCAGCAGCACTTTGTAGCAGATATTCCAGTAGTGAGATTAAATCTATAGTTCTAGAAATATTGCCCTTTTGGTATGCTTGGGGAATAGCATTTACAGGTTGTGAAATGAGAAAAAAATTATACCTAAAAGCAAAAAAAATTTTTTAAAAAGGAAAAAATATGATTTAATTTCTCTTTTTCTGGAGCAAATTAAGAACATACCGAAATATTGTAGTTTGGGGCAAAACAGTCGAATAGCTGAGAGACAGCTGACAGATTGCAGTTTCAGTGATGACGTATGAAATTAATTCACTCCTAAATTTCTTGTGGCAGTAGTCTTTGACTAGCTTTTTTACCATGTCTAGTGGAGATCCTTTACACTGAAATTGTAAAATTACCAATCCAAGAAAGATGAAAAATACTGAATAAACTCCACTCACCTTCTTCCTGACTGATGGGACAGTGTGCCTAAACTTTAGCATACGTTGGCATTGAATGTCCATATAGGGAATTTTCAGACATGACACTTTTCTTGTTTTTCATTTGAAGACTTTATCCACTTTTCCCTTTTTCTTGGCATTATGATGTAGATGGAGTCTTTCAACTCCATCTTTTCATGGGCTTAAATCACCCAAAAAAGCATCAACAGTTATGGACAGAGGTGCAAAGGAAAATGTGCAAGTGATTCAACAAGAAAGGAAAAATTAGGATAAATACAAAATTGTGTTTTTACAGAAGCCACGTATGGGAAGCAGAAATAGCTTGGGGACATTTTGCATAGCTCTACTTTTATGTGCTTCTAGTATGAACACTAATTTATTTTATCACATTTGACCTTCTCTTCACTAGCTAGAATTCACAATGCCATGGTTGCTGATTTTTTTGAGATTTATAAATAAAACAAAGATTAGAAACTTGCAAAATTTAACATATTAGTAAATTAAATTTTAAATGTGCATTTTAAAGTACTGATTTTTTTTGCATAACTAATGCAGAAGATGCTGTTAGCATTTGCTTTTCAAGTCTGCAGTTTTTAACCACATAAATAGTGGCTATAGTGTGCTCCCTTCTTTCATTAGTTTATTCATAGCTTCCTGTGAATAAGCTGATGCATCTCAGCTTCTTCAAGTAAATATTTTAAATATCAGAGTCCTAAATTCAACTCCAGCATTGATTACAAGGCGCATTTTATTTTAGTTGTGTATGAATAGAATATGTATGTATAGAATAAAACCAAAAAAATCTCAAAGTATCAGAGTAAGTTTTAAACTAAGAGATTATGTTCTATCATGGTGACAGGGATGTAGACACTAGAATGCACTGGGAATGGACAGTTTTATAAGAATTTTACTGTGCAACATTGACAGATTAATCTATTTGGGTATGTTCACCTGTTTTCTCCAGCTTACACCTTGCAAAAATGAGAGCACAATGGAAATGTACGTAGAAAATAGGATTATATATTTACGTATGTATTTTCACCTAAAGCAAGAGAACTTTGCAAATAAACCAGATTACTGAATTTATTTACAAAGAAATTACATCAGTAAAACTTGGGCTACAGTTGTCAGTGCTGTTGCAGTGCTAAAATCATTGTAGTCTCTTCACAGAAGAGAACTTCACTGTGATATAATTTTCAGTCAGAACTGACAGGGCTGGCTTATTTTATGCTATCAGGGTGCCCTTTCCTGGACAGAAATGTTAAAGGATATATGGAGAATTGAGAAAGGAACCACAAGACTAAGTAATGTTTACTAGATCTTGAAAAGCAGGAGTGCATGAGAGAGGCTTTAGGGTGAAGCAAAGCAACCAACAGAATGCAATGATGCTTTAGCTAATGCACAGCACAGATGAATACAGACGCTCCAAAAATCACTGAGTCATGTATCACCTTTTAAAAAACCAGTATTTGTGTTGCTCCATCTTTGTTTCTCACTTAGTGCTACAGACTGTATTTTAATGAAGTGTTTCTAGACTTCATAGTCAAATAAGTGCCAGGGAGACTTAATATAACTAGAGCTTGCCAAACCCCAAGATGTCTACTTCTATTACTACTGTTACTTCTGGTAAAACACAA
>VYZR01055103.1:5136-16491 GCA_013400675.1 Oxylabes madagascariensis | reverse complement strand
CTTCCCTTCCCTTCCCTGTTCCCTTTTTTCTCTCTTTTTCTTGCTGTCAATGGCAAAACATGAAAATGGCAAGATCCTTCCCATGCAGAAGGGGGTCCTTGAAAGACCCAGGCTTGGGCGGTTCTGCGTTTCACAGATGCTCAGGGCAGCTACAGGTAAAATGTGTTGGGGCTGTGGTGGCAGATTATTACCAACTGTTACCTTTTTATTGAGCTTGGAGGCAACCTTTACAGCAAAAGGAATCGAAGGCAGAGCATAGCTGCAAATTTGTGTCAGCTCCTGTAAATGAGACTGAGACTCCCCTTGCTCATCTCGTAAACTCCTTTGAAGAACTAGGAAAGGATTACTTTCAGTCACGGTTGACAAGTGCTGGAACTCAACTAAATGACCTGGATGAGCCTGTTAAGTGGTTTCCGATGGCTGTGCCCTCTGTTTTGATTCTGGAGCCTGAAAGCAGTTCAGCTCTCCAGACACTGCTGCACCCTGACTGCATATTAATCACCGTCCCTCTCCTGCTTTAATTAAACAAAAACAAACAGTGTATTGCAAGTCTGCAAGCTTTGCATTGCCAGAGAGCTTCTGTGGTGGCAGCAAACTTGTCCTAGTGATTTGTACCATCTATTTGGAAGGAAGTGTAGAGGGTGTAGATCAGGGAAAAAGCTCCGTAAAATATTTTGTTAAGATGGTCTAACTGAGAGACTGAATTTTCTTGGACCGTATAGGTGGACCCAGAGGGAAATATACTTGTTTTTAAGGTTGTGGCCTTCTTTGCTTAACAAAAACTTATTCCACTATGTCAAATAACTCACTTCAAAGGTGTTTGTGGGTCTCACAGTGGTTTCTAACCCGTAGTTACACAGCACTGAGTGAATGGAGAGACTGACCACAGGTTCATGCCCTGAGGTGCCCAAGGTACAATGTACTGAGGGAGAGATTCACGGGCTTCAATCTCAATGCTTGCACTGCAGCTTGTGGTAACTTAAAGGATGCTTGCAGGCAATTAACTGGCAGAAAGAAAACCCAACATTTTTCTAGCACAATCTGTTTTGAATTAGTCAATATATTCTAGTTAGGACCATGTTTGTGTCTGTCTAAGTGAGAGTTACTCGTGAGACTGTTTCTTGTGATCCTTCCCCCTCCCAGTCTCAAACCAGATACAGATCTTCTCTACCCATAAACTCCTCCACCAGGCAATTTGATTGCACTCCTAAGCCCACTACACCTTCTCCCCATGGGACCTGTCTGCATCCTCCAAACACTGGATGCCAAGGCATCTTTGAAGCCTGTAGTGCCATGCTGGAGATCAGGGTGGGAATGAGATGTGGGAGAAAAGCTGGGACTTCCCTTCTACAGTCAAAGAATCCTCCCTGCTCCAGTTCCATGCTGCTCCCCTCTGGAATGGGTGAAGAGGGCTGAAGTCCTGGGGATGGGATCCCAGTGGAGGGCATTTGCCTAACAGGCAGTGTGGTTGGTTGGCAGGTATTCAGTAATATCAGACACTGATACAGAGAGCATCTTCATGGAGCCAATCCATCTGTCATCTGCTGTGGCTGCCAAACAAATCATCAGTGAAGGTAAGAGAACTATGTAAGTTACCGAGACCTGAAGTTGCACTTGTTTTGCCTTTCTCAGCTACAGATCCTAAATGATAAAAAACCTCTTATGAGAAAACTCCATCTGAAGTAGAGAAAGAGATAACAACTTACAGAGAGGTTTGGTGACTTCCTTTGAAGTTGTGCAAAGAATCTATGGCAGAATTGTGTACTGCAGGGGTAAAAGTTTGAGTGCTGGTTGCTTGCTGCAATGAACTAAATTAGAGTAGAATGGAATTGAACAGAACAAAATGGAGTATTTCAGTTTAAAGCACATATATGATCATCTAAGTCCGACTAGCAGGGCTGACCAAAAGTTAAATCATATTATTAAGGCCCTGTCCAACACTTCTTAAACATTGTCAAGGATGGGGCATTAACCACCTCCCTAGGAAGCCCGTTCCAGTGTTTGACTACCCTCTCAGAGAGAAAGTGCTTCTCAATGTCCAGTCTGAATCTCCCCAGCTCAGCTTTGAACCATTCCCACATGTCTGGTCACTGGATACCAGGGAGAAGAGCTCAGCAGCTCCCTCTCCACTTCCCCTCTTCAGGAAGGCAGCAGCTGCATCCTGCTGGGCCTGGAATAAGGGTGCCCTTAACTCCCAGGCCTTTGGGACCAGTGTGGGACTGAGAGGACAGTACAATGTGCCCTTCTCATTGCTAATCACCCTGAGGCAGTTCCTAGGTGAGCATGGACCTGCCCACAGACAGAACAGAACAGGGTGATGTTTCTGGGGAAAAAAAAGCCACAAGGCTTGTCCCAGGCACAGGTAATGATAGCTCATACATCTGCATTGTTTTTATGTGCTTTTACTTACGATGTCAGTTTATTGCAGAGCTGAAGACAAAGGATGTCAGGGTAGACTCGGTGTGTCCCAGGATGTTGGAGTCTGCGCAGCAGCTGATGGTGGAAGACCTGTACAACCGAGTTAAGGAAAAGATTGATGACACCAGCTTGTTTAACACGCCGTGTGTGATGGACTTGCAGAGGGCACTTGTGAAGGACAGGCTGGAGACCCCCAGAGACGCTGTGGATGAAGTCTGGCCTAATGTCTTCATAGCAGAAAAGTGAGTGTCAGCTTTTGTCATCAAGTTGCACGAGATTCCCAGTAAAGGGTCAAGTGGAACCACTGAAGGCATAACATGTATTACATGCATCTAATACCTTCCATCCCTAGAGAGCCCTAAAGTGTTTTTCAGACTGTGCTCACAGAAATCTCTATGCACTGGAAAGTAAATACTTGTGGAGTAGAATCAGCAGTTTTCCTATGCTGTTTAGATGCTTGAACAGTTTAAGAGAGGGAAAAACAAGTAAGCCCAAATTCCACTGTTCTGATTGGAATTTGGCCCTAAAATTGGAACTAAAGCCTTTGTTGTGTAAAGGGGGGTTTAAAAGGTAATGCCAAAGCAAATGCTGAGTAAACATGATTAGGTCTCCTGTACCATGGTTCAGCTGTCTGAGATACCTGTGTAAGAGATCAGACAGAATTAAAAGGGGATATAGAGTAAAGCATCAATTATGGAGTGATAAAAATTGATAAATAAGCACATGGCCTGAACCTAGGATGGCAGTATGAGTTTCAAATCAAGCTGGAGTAGAAACAGAGCATATGGCTCTACAGGTGAATGTTTTCCCAGTGAGTATTGGAAAGAAATACCTGTAGAACTCTCAAAGGACATTAAGATCTGAGTGGTGCCTCATGCTGAATGAGTAACATGGACTGGAAGTTACGTAAACCTTGAAGCATGCAGCCTTTTTCCCACCTAAAATAGGAGCACTGATATCTAACATGTTTTTGCCTTTTCTGCAGAAGTGTTGCAGTGAACAAAAGCCGTTTGAAGAGACTGGGGATCACCCATGTCCTGAATGCAGCTCATGGCACAGGTGTCTACACAGGACCAAGTTTCTACAACGGTCTCAACATCCAGTACATGGGCATTGAAGTGGATGATTTTCCAGATATGGATATCTCCAAACACTTCCGCCCAGCTGCAGAGTTCCTGGATGAAGCCCTGCTGACTTACAGAGGTAAGAGGAGAAGATTGAAGTGGTTCCAGGTTGCTTGGGAATTAACAGGGAGAAACCTTACTCTGATAAGCAGCTGATATGCCACATTTGTAATGGGGTAGAAGGGAGAGCCTTTGCCCTCTGCATGCAGCTACAGTGAACACCTCCTGCCCGTTTCTTCCTGGTCTCATTCAAAACAGGAGGGAGCAAACTGGTAAGGGGAGGCAGCCCAGCAGCCCCATGGCTTCAGGTTCAAAGTGGCTGCAAGTTAGCTCCTGCAGCTGCTTTGAAAGAACCTTACTATAGCAAAGAGTAGAATCCCTGCTCTAATACATTTTTAAAAAGTATTGATACTCTATAATACTATATATAGAGAGTGATAAATATATTCCTGTACCCTGCACGTTTCAGTTTTGCCATGATGCAAAAAAACAGGCTGATTTACTAGAACAATCCAAGTGGCTGAGTTGAACCTCTGGGTGTCTGCACCCTGGCTGCTGTCAGATTTGCTGGACTTCAATTCCATGGCAACTGTTATTCTGTGGACCTCCAGTGGACAGTGGTCATTTTGTTGCAAATTCAGTGTACAGTTAGAAATATCTTTTTGCAGTTCAGTATTGAAAGAAGCCCCAAGATCTGTGACATCACTGATATTCTTAATATAAATTGTCAATTAATCTAATTTCTGTAGAGAGGCAACAGATTGCCTCCTAGCAGTAGTGACAGCAAGAAAAGTGTGAAGTTTTCTTTGTATACATTGAGCCAGTTTTAATAGCTCAACAACACGAAGAGGATGCACCAAGGCAGAGGAGCCTTGGAAGAAATGAAAGGAAGGAGATCTCCCTCTCCTGGTGAGCTGTTAGATTGGCTTTGCTGGCTAGTAAAACACTTGGAAGGCAACCAAGACTTTTAAAGCTAAGAAAGGCATAAAAGAGATTTCAAGATTGTAGGAAGAGGTTCATTAGGTAAATCTCTTGTGGTAGCATAGCTGCAGTCAGAAAGGTGGTGCTTAAATTGGCTTCATTAAGTTTCAGTGCAAACAGATTGATTAAACTGGAGTTTATCACACATTTAGAAACAGTAATTTCAGTTGTTTGCAAGCTAGCAAAGCCTCATTTACACTCTCTTCATATTTACAAGCTTTTCTTTAGCTGCAATTTGCCATACAAGTAACTTAAACCCCAAACCATTTGTCTGTGCCAAAGCTTGGTTTTCTGCAAGAGTAGTAAATGCTACAAAATAAAGCAGATCCTCAGTTTTGAGTCTTTCTCATACAGTTACTGGTGCAGGACAGTGGGTCCCAGTAGTTTGAAGCAGCTGGATCAGTTTGTCAGAGTCAAAATCAGCTCTTTCCTGATAGTTGCTTTGTTCTGCTCTTGTAAGATGTAATAGGACTTTGGCCTCCAGCCAGACTTCAATGTAATTATTTGAGGGTACCTTGCAAAACTGATCTAGCTTCTGGCAAAAATACAATTAAATTAACATAAAATTGTTATTTAAGTCCTATAATGTCCCTTATGGAAAAAATAAGTTACTTACTTATTCTCCCAGTACCTTCCTTGAGGCTAATGCTAATAATTCACTTTTTACATATTGAGAAAAAAGCATGGAGAGCTTAAATGTCTGACCCTATGTCAGCCAGCAAGTCAAGAATGTCTCACTTGCCTTTCTAATTCCTATTATAAGCTTTTTGAGTATTTGAGTAAGTGAAGTGTGTAGGTGAAAATACAAATACTATTTAGATTGTTTGGAAATGTGCCTGCCCACAGTTTTTGGAACTAATGTGCTTTTTATTCGTATGTATCCAGGTTTATGTTAAGGCAAAGCTAGCAAATATTTAGTATTGGTTTCAGTCACTGAAACGTATAATCTGTGTCGTTTTTAACACTATTCAGAGAACGCTTTTGTGCTACATACCAGAGCATCCTGTCTGTTACTGGAAATAGCTGGTTCCTTTCATGTTCACTATCTGTAGGGAGAATCCTTGTCAGCAGCGAGATGGGGATCAGCCGCTCGGCTGTGCTGGTGGCTGCCTACCTGATGATCTACCACCACATGACCGTTCTGGAGGCTCTGATGACCCTGAGGAAGAAACGTGCCATCTACCCCAACGACGGCTTCCTGAAGCAGCTGCGGGAGCTCAATGAGCAGCTGTTGGAGGAGCGAGAGCTGGAGCGTTCCGGAGATGAGGACGTGACTCCGTGCCAAAGTCCTTCTGCCTACGCAGGGACTTCTTCACGGCTGTCTGGAGCTGGGGACACAGGGAGCATCGAGGGAGCCAAAGCACACTCCATCACAGTAGAAGAAGAGGACAGCAGCAGCATTCTGGGTAGTTTTATGAGCTCTTCATCAGTGGAAAAAACTAGCTGGGCTTCCAAACACTCCACCCTCATCACTGAGGAGGAAGAGGAACAATTGTATGAGGAATGGAGAAGGAAACAAAGCCTATCTGCAAAGGAAGCAGGAGTTTACCATGAAAGAAGAACATCTCCAAGGCATCTGGATCAGGAAGAGGAACAATCTGATGAGGATGTAGAACGGAGGATCCATGATTGGCAGCGCCGAAATGAGAAATACCAGATGGCAGGTACAGCCAGGGAGGAGGATGGTGAATGCAGCATGGGAGGAAGACCTTACCCATCAGGTGAATTCAGTGATGTTGAGAGTGTGAGCAGTTTTGAGATCCGAACCCTCAAAAAACAGCTGGAAGCCAGTAGCTTTAGCAGGATGAGGAGGAGCCGCACAGGCTCTATGTCTTCTGAGAGCACTTGGGACATGTGGAATCAGAGGCTTCTGGAGATTGAGAAAGAAGCTGCTCAGAGGTATCATTCTAGGAATAAAACTTGTGGGGAGAGACAATCCCCAGAAATGGGAAGAAGGGAGAGGGATGTGGATGAGGAGAGTGTGTTTTCAGACTCCTCCTGTAGCTCCTTCTACAATTTCTGCCAAAAGAACAAGGACAAGTTGACTCCTCTAGAAAGGTGGAAGGTCAAGAGGATCCAGTTTGGCTTTCACAAGAAGGATTTAGAGCCATCATCTGCACCATCTCCAGCAGAAGATGGCAGCCAGGCAGGTCAGGAGGAAACAGAAGGGAAGAGTTTGTCAGACGTTGATCTGACTGCTTACCAGGCTTGGAAAATGAAGCGGCAGAAGAAGGTGGGCAGTGAAAGCTGCAAGGAGGAATTCGTGGAGTTTGCCAAAACTGAGGATTCTGCTTCAGCTAAAAAGAAGCAGAGGCGTGTGGAGCTCCTTGAACGTTCAAAGAAAATTTTAGAAGAGAGCCAGTCCATGTGCAGCTGGGAGACAGAGAGTACAATGAGTGGGAGTATTCCCCTGTCAGCTTTCTGGCCTTCAGCACCTTCTGCAAGTGGTGCTGACGATGCAGCTTCTGCCCTGAGCATGCAGACAAATCATTCATCTGTGTCACAGGCCAGGAGTTGTACAGGAGCAATGCAGCTGCAGACGCCAAATGTACCCCTTCCCAATCTCCCAGTTGGCCCAGGTGACACAATATCCATAGCAAGCATTCAGAACTGGATCGCTAACGTGGTCAGTGAAACCATTGCTCAAAAGCAAAATGAGATCCTGATGCTGTCCCGTCCGTCATCCGCCATGGCCTCCCTGTCAGGAGACCTTGGCAGGCGTGCAGAGGATGACAAAGTTTCTGTTCTCAGTGCCCAGAGTGGCTCATCCCTTGCTGCCTCTCAGCTCCACCAGCAGGACCTGCGCAGGGCTGAGTCTCAGTCTGTGCTGTCTTGCAACACCTCCGTGAGCGCAAGGACAGAAGGGACTACTTCAAACATGAAGGCGGCCCAGACAAGCAAACCACTGTACAGCCTCTTTGCTGATGATGTTGATCTAAAGAAACTCAGGAGGAAGGAGAAGGAGATGCAAATGGAAATGAGAGAAAAAATGTCAGACTATCAAATTGAAAAGGTGATCAGCGACAATAAACGCAGCACTTTATTTAAAAAAAAGGTGACCAAAGCAGAGGAAAGCGAAACAGAAGATGACAGAGGGAGTACAACAAACAGCCACAGGCGTCCCTTGCAAGCAGATTTTGACAGAACTGATGCAGTCTTCGATCTGTCCAGTCAACCTGCAACCTCAGGTGCACCGAAGTCAGAGATAGATACTGATATTACCAAGTGGCTCAATGGCCTGAAAGCAGAAAGAGAACCACCGTCATATTATGATCAGACTGAGAGAGCTAGGGAGAAATACAGCAGATCATCCAAAGTTAGACAGATGGATTCTGAGACATCCAGTTACAAATTCTGCAGATCCCAAAGAAAAGAGCTAGATAGTTGTTCTTCCTACGAGTCAACAGGAGATTCACTGAGAGCCACGTCAAGATTTTCCTCTGCTTCTGCAAAACAGGACAAAAAGATGTACAAGTTCACAAGGTCCAGGGTCAGTGAGACAAGTTCCAGAGGAAACAGCCCAGAGCTGCATGTTTTCAGCCAGTCACCTGAACCACCCTTTGACTCTGAATCCCCTGAACCATCTACACAGAGCCGAGTTAGAGCTCATCATGTGGAGGCATGTGAAGAGGAGGCCAGGTCAGACGTGTCAGAATGTGGAGCAAAGAGAAAGTTCACCCAGAGCTTTTCAAAGTCTGAAGAAGATGGAAAGAAGGAGGCAAAAGTGGAGCAAAGTGAAGAAAGGTTTGCATCTCGGCAGGTCTCTCAGTACAGGCGAAGCACGCGTAAAGAAGAGGAAGAAGAGATGGATGATGATGCCATTATTGCTGCTTGGAGAAGCCGACTAGAAGAAACTACAGCAAAGCTCCAGCGGAGAAGGGAAGAGTGACCAAGATCAGACTACAGAAACACAAGCAGAGCCACAGAGTCCCTGAATCACTCACTCATCATTATATTTTTGATAATCCTTTGTGGTTTGTAGGGCATTTCCTGCAGATAGTTCTCTTCTTAATCAAAAGCAATGAAGGGAAGAGGTCAAGTTCTGCAAGTGTTTGTGGCTTGTCAGAAAGAAGATGCTGGTATTAAATGATCAATGTAGGTAGGAACACAATGTTAGAAGCCATTAGGAGCCAGACAATGTTTCAGCAGCAAAAGCAGGTAACGGTGACACCTCAAGTCAAAAGACCAATCACGTCCCATTTTGGTTATTTCAATTTCCTAGTGTCGTTAAAGACTGGACATGTTTTTTCTAGGATCTTTTTGATCATAAATGGAAGAAGCCAGCAGCCTTTTCTAGGAACTTAAAGAATGTTTTTCTCTTAATCAGTTTTATTTTATGCGACTGAGAAGATATTACCAGGTAGGCTCCATTTTCTGCACCAGCCTTACAAGTGTCAAGAGAAATAAGACAGTTCAGAGGAATACATGTTCTGTTTTACTTTACTAAGTATCAGAAGTGAAGTGGAATACTAGAAAAAAGAAGATGCCTCCTATTTAGAAGTTCAGTGAAGTAATGTATGTATTCATTGTTTTCTATTAGATGGAGTCATCTCTGCTCCGGTATGGTTGGTTCCTGCTAGTAACTTCAGGTCAACAAAGGGAAAATGCAGTAGTATTAACAGCCGTCCAAAAATCATTTTTTGATGCAGTTAAAGAGATAGAGTTAGGATTAGTGCTAGTGTAGGCTGGATTTCTGAATATTTACTTCCCTTTGATTCACATATGCAGTTCAGCTAAGTCGGTGCTTTTGTGTTTATAGTCAGATTAATTTTCATCCTGATTGCCTTGAAAGAAAAGAGCAATACACAAACTGACCTCATAATAAAATTGTTTAATTAGACCATGGGTGTAAGGCATCTTGCACCTGAGGAGAAATGGTGTGTCTGTGAAGGTGGCACCTGGAAGTTTGTTTTTAGGAGGCGGCGGTAGGTTCAAATGGCACCTTACAGTTAAAGTGTTCTTAGTATCCTGAGGTACAGAAAAAGAAGCCCAGCCTCCGTGGTAAGTGAGTACTCCAGGTTAAGAGCCTCGGGTCTTCCCATGCCCTGCAGAGCCTTGTGAGCCTGTGTGACACAACCCACCAGCTTGCCGCAGCATCACTTGTGTGTCTTTCCACACCACAGCACCCAGCCCTCACGAGTCAACATCTTCCACCTCTCTCTTGTAAGCACATAGGCCGGTTTCTACTGACTTTGACTCTGGAATTATCAGTTCCCTCTTCTGTACAGACTGTATTTTGAACCAACAAAGCCCTCTGGCAGAGCTGAATCTCAAACGACAATGGAGGGATGATGCAGTAGCGCTCTCTCACAGGAAGTTTGTCTTTTTCTTGTAATCTCTTCTCCCTCCCACTGTGATGCTTAGAGCTCACCATTACCATTATGCTAGTACCTCTCCCTATTTTAATTGTGTAATACAGACAGCAAGCTCCACAGGGCAAGGGCCTGCTCTTTGTCCCTGTCTGTATGGCGCTACACGCATCAGCAATGCTATCTAAATAATGGTTACTGATAACAAAATGCAGCTGGCAATTTTCCTAAACTTAGAATCATTTCTCTCAACTATAACTCACTGATCAGACATTATCCCTGCTTCTCTGAAGATAAAGATGATTCCTTCTGACAGCCAGGACTGGAGTAAATAATAGCTACTTATTGTCAGGTGAATGGAGTCTCACAATCAGGTGATTAACCAGTAACAAAGGTAGAAAAAATAAGAGAAATAACTTACTTGTGTGGGTTGTTTTGAGGTTTGGGGTTTTTTTTTTAGTAAACTCAGATTACATTTCTGAAATACATAAAGAACATGGTCGTGGTAATGTTTCAGGCATGCAGGGATGCTCCAAGGTTTATAATGCTCTTCTACTATAAAATAATATGTTAATACGATGCATCCCTTGTTTCTGCATATTTCTGTGAGTTGTTATTTTTAAAGCAGTGAATTTCCAGGCCTTCAGCCACATTCTGAGAATTNATAGCTGAACTTCATTTTCTTATTGCTTATATCCTTGTTAATAAAGCCAAACCCCTAAAGCAATAAGGGGGTGGGGATCATTTTGGACACCATGCAGTATATGGCCAGTGCTTGAAAGCAAGATGGGAAAGGCTCCAGCTCACAGGTATAAATTACATGAAACAGTGACATAAAGACCTTGCATAGTGAAAATATTAAAGCATTCAGTCATAAGACCAATAACCAGGAGAGACAGAAATGGAGGGGTTGAAGGCAGGCTAGAAAGTCAGGTTTTAAGATGAGAATTTAGAAGGAGATAAGGAATTGCTGAAAGGGGAGAGGTCTGCACAGATTGTTTCAGGTGACCAGAGCTGCAGAGTGAATGGTTTTTCAGCAATGACACCAGTCTGACAGTAGATTAAAAGAGTAAATAAGTACCCAAATTTATCTAGGAAGGATTTTTCAGCAAAGATGCACTGGGACTGATATTTTTTTCTCCCTCGCAGTTTGCTGCTGTAGGCAGGAGGGGTGTTTTGGCATTGTATAGTGGAAGGTGAAAGTGCAAGGAGCATCCATACGGTCAGTTAAGAATATAAACACAAGAACATAAGAAAGGCTGTATGGGGTCAGACCAAAGGTCCATCTGGCTCAATATCCTGTCTCTGATAGAGAACAACAGAGAATACCTAGGGAAGAATATATACAGTGATAAAAGTGTTATTTCCCCAGCATGATCTTCCAGCTTCTAATCATTTGCAACTCAAAGACTTTCTAAGCCAGGTGTGATATTTTTGTATTTAATAGCCTTTAATAGATTTTCCTTCTATGGAAGTGCCTAGTAATTTCTGAGTTATAACCATTATAGGCTCGTACCCGCTAG
>VYZR01055048.1:0-15659 GCA_013400675.1 Oxylabes madagascariensis | reverse complement strand
TTACATTAAAAAAAAAAAAAAAATTGTGAAACTTCACACCAAAAAAAAATCCATCACAGGCATTTCACCAAGAGCCAAGGTCTGCACTTTTGTTCACTCTGAGCAACACTTTCTG
Organism: Oxylabes madagascariensis; assembly: GCA_013400675.1. NCBI lineage: Eukaryota > Metazoa > Chordata > Aves > Passeriformes > Timaliidae > Oxylabes > Oxylabes madagascariensis. The sequence goes on along the minus strand of VYZR01055048.1, from coordinate 15,544 downwards.
CATGCAGCCCCGCTGACTTCCCATTCAGGGGTAAGGTATCATGTACAGCAGGCAGATGCACGGAGAGCTGTACCTAAACGAATACAAAACAAAAATGGTTTATGGTGGTGTATCCTATAGGAGGAATAATTAACATAATGTCCTGTCCTTGTTTTATAAATTATCCTGATTTAGCTGAAGACAATGAAAATAACTGATACGAGCTAAGGATCTCTGTCTCTCTGTCTCCCAAAACACACTAATTCCTCATTGAAATGTCAGGAAAGACAACTTTTATTCCAGAAATGACCTCATGTTACTCAAGAAAATTTGGAAAACTTTTAACACAGGCACACTTTGTTACAGGCTTGCGAAGTCTTGAAGCTCAAAAAAGCTGTGCTTTGAAAAGTTTCTCTTCCTTATTTTTTGTTTTCTTTTCCCTTTGGTGCCCCTTGTTTGAGTTCTATGGAAAACAATAGGTAGACTCACTCAATAATTCTGTAATCCAGTAGAACGACTAAGCTGAAAGCTAAGATCCTCTTGCCAACTTAATTACTTATCTACCTATGATCTTTTTCTTATCTTTTTTTTTCCCCGTTTTATCTTTAGTGAAAAGCTTGTCTAGTATTAAAGTGATTTCTTTTTCATGGTGTTAAGGATCATCTTATTTCAGCTATAACAGCATAAAGGCAGAAAAACATCTGTCATGTCACTAACAGTGTGGCAGAGTGGAAATGCACTTGTGTGCACTTTACCTTTAGTGGTTTCAAAGAAATATTCTTGAAAAAGTGTTCTACTGAATAGCAAGGGTTTCAGCATCTCATTAAAGCTAAACAGCTGTTGAATACCTTTGAGGCAGAAGAATATGAATCACATCCAAGATCAATCTTTGTTTCCTTGGGGCGAAAATACAATATCTGTGTTCTTTACAGAAATGCAGTTCTGTTAACTATTTTGTAGTGCAAGAAGCGAAGGCGGCAGCAGCCGGTGGAGTCCATCCATATTTAAGTGGACATACTGTACATGACATAACTACTGATTACTTAGATTGTTATGAAAATTTACCCACAGCTGTCTTGGTGATGAAAGCTGGAAATCCACAAAAAGAGAACTATATTTTAAGAGGGAGCTGTATTTTACTTTCCCACTGAATTAGTGTTTAATATGGGATGCAGATAGAACAATATATGAAGAATGGTATTTTTTTCTTTGCTTTAACTATGTCTACAGTAATTTAAATTATTGCAAAACACTTTTAAAAATACTCAATATATTAATAATCTATGATGGTTATGAAATGTCACACCAGGCTTTTTTTTTTTCCACATTCATATTCTGAACATACCTACAGCATGGGAAAAGCATAATAACAGTCAGAACTTTATTATTGCCCGAGGAAAACAGGTCAATTTTCAAAAATCAGAATGTTAGCTCCTTTGGGATTAAAGTTTAAAGCAAAATAACTGGCACGGAGTACTTGCCACTGCATACAGAAATGTAGAAAGGAAATTTGCTAATATTAAATGATATCTCTGTTTGTAGCACCACCACCAGGATACCTATAAGGGAAAAAAAATGCTTCAGAGCAACAATGTAAACTTTACCAAGAGCCATACTTTACATTCATTAAAGCAGAAATTAAAGACAAGATCCTCTTTGAAAAATTACAACATAATCTGGATGCAAGTGAGCTGAGAATGGTGGTACAATTCTGCTTCTCGGGGTTTTTGACTGATAGGGCTTTTTAAGCATCTCTGCATAGGTTGCACACTAACAGCATTTTCCTCTACAGTCTTCCATTTTGTTCAGGTATTTTCCACCCATTTCTATTTGTACACTTCATATGAATGTGTTGTTTCATGAATCTGGGAGGCTGGGTATAACTGTGGAGAGTTACTTAGCTGGATTTCTGCCTTTGACTCTTCTGCCAAAGAGAAAACTATTTCATGAGATGTTGAAGCCTCCACTGTAGGCACAAAAACATGATGAAAAACCCCTACCTAAACCTCATCACCTATCACCCCATCATGCAAAGACATAGAAAATAACTAGAAATCATCTTCTTAACTTAAAAATATTTTAAAAAAAGGGTAAGTGTACTGGAAAGTGAAAACAAATGCCGTCAAAAGCCTCTATTTACAAATGGATAAAATCACAAAGGTCTTACTACTGCCTGACGATGGCAACATGCCAGAAGAATCTGAAAGTCATCTATTGCCTTCATTCTATATTCGATTACCAAAACTCAATAAAACAACAATAAAGGACCTCTTAATAACAGTGGATTGTATCTCATCAATTAAAGGAGTTGTTCTCTAGGCAATTGGCAAACACTTCCCATTCAGCCACCTTTGCTGATTCAAGGCATAGCAGAATTTTCTGTGGTGATTTTTCTTTATTGTTTTTTGCACAAATCTTAGTAACAATTGCACATTTAGAAAGTTTGTGATGATTAAGAATAAATACATGTGGTTTGACCAAGAGAGAGTGGAACAAGGCTCCACGAGCCCTTTGAGGGACACAAAGTCTTTAAGAGCGCAACACCACACTTCTCTCAGTTTCTGATGTTGTCTTCAGCTCTTTCAATCCCAAAAGCCTTATGGGGGAGACAAGTCACGAGAAGAAATGCCAAGCGTCGCCAGCATGAAGAGAGCAGTCCGTGAGCTAGGCTCAGGGGCCGAGGAGCCAGCGAGCTCATGGTGCTCCTGGACCAGCTCCTGCATCAGAGAGCGGAGGCCGTGACAGAGTGGCTGCCTTCTCTGGCTGTCTGCATGCCCTTGAATGCCAGCGAGGCAGGGATGTCACAGCTGTGAGGGGACAGCGGGGTGCCCCCGGCGTGCTGCCAGCCGTGGCTCGCCATGTAGCTGGATGGAGTGGCACTGTACGTCATGTAAGGTGACACTTGGGCTGGTGTGGCGTAGGGAGGCATGGCTGGTGCGGACACGAAACTGCTGACGGCTGGGAGGCCATTGGGTGCCTGAAAGGAGAGGGAAGGGAAAAGAATTTCTAAGAGAGTAAGACACATTGGATCTGGCATAAAATAAGCTGCCCTCAGATGCTGCTGGGGCTTTGTACCAAAACTAAGGCCAGCAGGGACACCAAGAGAAAAATTCATAAGTGTTTCCCTGAATTTCAGGGGCTCAGTGGCCCCTTCTGCTTTGCTTTTAAGACCAGTTACCCCACTGTGATCAGTGCTTCACACTTCTCCCAGCAACCTGTCCCAGACAGGGACCACCAGCAGGTGTTTCGGGAACACACACCAAGAGCGGGGCAGGAACTGCTAAGCCCCCTGTATACCTGCCTACCTTCCTGCAAGCTGTTGTTTGTGGACTCCTAAAAGCCCGTGGTTGCATCTAATCATTACACTTGAGAGCTACTGGAGGGATTTGTAATGACTCTCTCCCTTCTTCTCACTGAGCACCCTAATCCACATGGCAGTGATTTCCACAGGTTGGAGAAGATGAACTGCAACATTTACCTACCTTTCCCAAATTTTGCACAGGTTGTTGGTCGCTGTTGGAAGCCCTGCTGGGTAGTGCTGTGGCAGTTTAAGCTGTGACCACAGCCATCCCAGTGGCAGGAGAGACAGACCCATCCCTGTGCCTCACCTCTCCTGGCCCCAAAGGAGGGTGGGCTCAGCCTGAGCTGCCATGGGCAGGTGCGGGCACAGATCTGAAAGCAACACTCCCCAGAGTGAAGAGGTAACAGCGACTGGGGGAGGTGGAACATCTTAAACTCTTTGGTAACTGTTTGTTCAGAGCATGAGTCAGAACTGTAGCAGTAGTATTATCGATGGTGTCTTTTAAAAATCTGTTTTCTAGATACTTGGGATAAAAAACTTGCAAATGTTCTTTGCTCATAGTTTCTCCTGGTTACAATAGGGCTTCTGTGCACAAAACAATTGCAGGGCTGGGTCCTTTCCTCCAAGCAATTTTCCTAGGTACTTCTGTAGGCTGGAGAGGAGGGTTACTATTTAAATAAAGGAGGGAGAGTCCTTCAGTCAGCTATGGTATGATTTCACAATAAATGACTCCTTATTTAACTAAAAAGTTTTTGGTGGTTTATTTCACACCCATAAATGTTTCTTCAGCACAACAGGTACAAACCAAGATCATTTATCTTGCTTAAGTTTCAATTTGTGTAGTGTTTGGTTTAGGATTTGGGGTGGTATTTTTTCTCAAAAATGTTTCCTATCTGGATATGAAAGAAGAGTATTGATTCAGCAAATCCTGTAGCATCATCACATGGTACAACTGGACCCAACCTGAATAGTGCAAAGTTAAGAAATTAAACAGACTTTTGTTTCTGCTAGAACTTTACATGGTGTTAACATTTCACTGGTTCAATTTCTACCTGGATTGCACCTGCCTGATTTCCAGTATTTACCTTCATAAAGAGCACTGGCCTATTTTCAGGCTCGTGAGTTTCCTGTCCATGTAGTTCACAGTTCTACTGTCTAGACTATCCTCTCATTGCCATTTGAGAAACAAAGCAGTAATTCTGCTGGACTCCATCAATATAAACCTGTACAGCAATCTAAAGCAGCAGGAGACAGCAATGGGATCATGGCTACAAGCTTCCAATAGGAATATTAATTAGTACAAAACATACGGCTGCAGCAGCAACGTAATTGTCCTTCAAAATCTGTAAATACTTTGTTAAAGCTGAACTTGCTTTATTCTTTTGAAAATTCAAATATGTGATCTAACCAGTAATTTGTATTACGTGCCCCCTACTGTGACTCAGAAATACACTTTAGCCTCAGCTTTAAATATCAGTGTTTGCAACAATACTAATTAATACAGACCTGCAAGCAATGCATTGCAAATCAGTACAATTCTTGAATCACATGGAAAATTTTTTCATTGAATTTACTGGAAATAAAAACTGTGGCCCTAAAAAGCTGCTTTTCCAATGTGCAAACATGAAACAGGAATGCGCACCTCTGTTTTTTGTAACAAGCACCAACAAAAAGCTTTGCCCAGGGGCAGTAGAGCCATTGAAGACAGGTTGTAACTCTGGGTTATCAAGAGCCAATACCCAAAGATATTCTGCACAGAGAAGTACAGAAACCTTGAAGGGCTGGGTGCTGGAAAGAGAAAATATATGGGACAAGTCCTTGAAATCTCATACCCATTGAGACACTGCAAACCTTCAGCTTCTAGACTTCAAAAGAGGTTTTTTGGACTCTGTGAATCCATGCTGTTCCTCAGGCTTTCCCACTCCCAAGGAGGCTGGTACCACACAGTGGGCTCAGGGCTGTGCCTGGAAGCCCCATTATAAGTAGGTTTCCTCATGATGAGTGTTCATGTTCTGTGAACCCTTCGCTGTGCTTTGGGAAGGATGTGTTAGTAGGTACAGGGTAGATCTGTGCCAGGCAATGTGCCAACAAGACATGTCTCTGCTGGTCCACCAATGTTCAAGCCCATGTCCTAGCCTCCTGTATCTCCTACAGACAAGGCCAGCAGGGGTTCCTTAGCAACCATAGGCAGATGACTTTGCACGATCTGAGGTAAATCTGAGCTCCTGAACACCTCACATTAATCCAGATATTGTTGATAAGTATTTTATCAACAGGCTTGCTGACAAATATTTGATTCAATCACACATATGTTCTGTGGCCTTATGGCACAAAGTCTTTGAACTATAATTCATGGAGAAGCCCGGGTTTCCTATTGAATCGTACTGTAGGTGCCACTTGGTTTGTTGATAAAACAGATAGAAATTGACTAAAGAGTCACTAGTTTTCTTAAAAACTAAAAGAATATTTAAAAAATACCTATACAGAATTATAGCAGCCAGAACAACCCTTTTACACACACACACTTATTCAAAATACAGCTGTGAAAACTGTTGTTTTTATAGTCTATTCTGAACGTCAGAAAGATCTTGCCCCAGCTAATAAGGGCAAGACATGGAGACAGTTGTGTAGGGACCACCAGCTGCAACCTGTCAGAGGCCACCAATGCTATCTGTCATCACTGCCTCACTGAATTGGTGAATCATTGTTATTTTTGTTGCACTGCTACAAAGCTTTACCACTCAAAACCATGATTCTGTGGATGCCACAGATGCCCTCAGCCAAGCAGGCAGCTTGGGATGGGTAGGAACTGGCCCAGCACAGAGTGCAATTCTGCCTCGGGAGGTTTGTGCCATATCCACAAAGCAGTCAGAGACTGCCTCTGACCTGAATGAAAAGATGAGGGGATAGAGAAAATCTCACTCTATGTGATTTAAAACTATGCTACTCAAAAACAAACAAACAAACAAACAAACCTAATTTTCATGTCTGACTTTCATATGTGAAAGTCTTGACTTAATAGTCTTGACACGAGAGTTTTTACTTCCAAACAGCCTTAGATACAAAGTGTAGGTTATCAGAAGGGTTGAATCTTGTCTGTCAATCTGGCACTTTTTACAAACATGACATTTACTTAAAATAAATGAAGGGGATTAAGTTCCATGACCCTGTATATACTGGATGAATAATTTATCCTGCAGTATTTCAATCAGAGGAAATGAACACCAAAATGTAAACATTCGCAATTAGGAGTGCAAGAACTCCACGGTGTTTATGGATTTTTAAAACCCTAAGAATTTGTTTTAAGTGCAGAGGTTCTTGAACCTGTTTTTTAAGTTTTATAAATATTTTTTTTCTTAATTTGAACCATAGTTTTTCAAGGGAAATCTAACTTTTCAAAGCAAACAAACAAACATGTAGTTGTAGCTGAACAAGAACCTCTGCTGTGTAAGAGATAAGGGTTCCCACTTGAAAGTGCCTACTTTCTGGCTTCTACAAAGATCAGAGAGAAACTTTTTCTCCCAATTGCTGCTTCTATCAATGTTTTGAGACAACTGATGGAATAAGTATTTCCAAATTTTAGAGCTGTATTTGAAACCTAGAACACATGACCTCCCACCAACTCACAAATTCATTTAAACATGTTCTTGCAAAGACACCAGCAAAAGAGTAACTGGGTCAGAATCACAAGTTGTGTCTGGTGCCTTTCTGCCGACTTGCTGCTGATACCCGCCAGTGATAATTAAAGGAATATTGAGATGAGAAATCAAAACCAGTGTGGACATAAAGCCTTGCTTTAGGTCACACAAAATGGTACTGCTGAAACAAGCAGACTGCACATCTTCTCACCAGTAAAGGAGTTGGTTGAGTAGTTCTAACAGATGGATTCTTTAGTTTTTGTCACTTTAGATACAAGGCTAACTAGAGACAACTTGTTTTGTCATTGTTTTCAGTCTGTGATTTGCAGTGCAGAGGGAGTGTGTGGATGAAAAACAAATCTAGAACCAAGCTACTGTGAGAATGTCTTTGGAAAAAGTAATTTCTATTAGTTGCTTGGACTCCTTAAAGTCAGAAAAATTCTTCCCCAAACCAGAGGGAGCCACCACACACACCTTGATATCTGTTTTGAAGGTTATGCTTGTACAATGTGTTGTAGAGCTTCAGCCTCCTCTCTCCTTCACGGTAAGAAGACACAAGGATACAAGCTTTCTGGACAAACTCCCCAGTCGATCCGTGTCAGACAAACTGTCTGATTTTGATTTTCTCTGCCTTGGTCACAGAAGAACAAGAGAAACATGCAAGCGAGATTTCACTTTCGGTCCTCATGGTATAAATTCTAATTATATATTGTAGTGAATTGATATTATTTTGTTTCATTCCCTTCCCTACTTTTCCTTCTCTGACTTTTGCTTGCTAGATATGTGTTCTCTCAGTATCAAAATTAGACCATCTCCTATGTTCTCTTCCCTTGTTGCTTCTAAATGTTTCAGAAAATGACCCAGAATTGTAACATTCAAAATCACAGACCTGTATTTATGTTAGCTATCATTAATGGCAATAATGTAAAGGATCTCGTTTCAGTTTTATGTGAATACAAACAAGAGCAGACGTGATGCAACAGGTGGATGTTACCTCAATTTTACAGTCTAACCCTAAAGTGAGTGTCCAAAAGAATGTTATTTTTTTATTACTTTTATTATTTACAATTATTTAAATGACTTGGCCATTATATTGTTACAATATAATATATTTAAATGACTTGGCCAATACAATTGTTACAATATTTAATTAAATAGTTCATGTGTTGAATAGACTAAGAATGCAGGCTTTGTAGAAGCATTCTAAATTACTGTTCTAAAAAAATGTTTGTGGAGAAACAGCATAGCCTTCAAGTTCGAGTTACCTAATTCAGCAGCCCGAATGAGCTTGGACAGTGACTCAGCCCAAAATCCCCTACTGCAGTCATCAGAAGTTCAGTCTGTGTCATGGCTTAAGGGACACACCTTTGTGAATAAGGTTCTGTTTCCATTTGTATCTCTCAATTCTAACACTGACTTGGAGGCCGTGAGTCCCTCCTGTCCTTGGATCAGCAAGCTCAGCGCATTGCCTTCATCCCGCAGCACAGCCCTTCCCCGAGAGCGACTGAAAGCAAGCAGCAGAGGTACCACAGCCCCGTACCGGGAGCAGGGCTGCCCTGCAGAGGGGAGTGCTGGCAGCAGCTTTCTCTGCAGGGATGCTGCCGCAGCTCCGCACACACAGACACCCTCTCGCTGCTGGCTTTCAAAACGAAAACCTTCAAACATTTTCTGGAAATGATGAACTTTTTCCAAGTAGCCTGAAATCACAGCAACGAAGAAGCTATTGCAGAAGTAGTTCTTTGCGCAGCATGAAAAAGCATAGCAGGGAGCAAAATATGTACTCCTTCAATCAGAAGAGCGAATTAGCATAAAAATCCAGAGGATATCTCATTTTTAGTGACATGCACATAATCAGTTAAAACGATTATGACAACAAGACGAGGAGCAATCAAACACAAACTGCAAACATCAAGGAAGCAAACATGCTAAATCTCCCTTTATAATTGGAGGTTAAATATGATTTATAAATCAACCCAACATATGGGATCCCAAGGGAAGAGTAAACAAATTTTCCAAATAAAACAGCAGCAGCAGGCCTGTAACAGAAGTCTCATTTAGGAAAAAGGCTTTTCTAAATAATCTAATTAATAAAAACGGGGGGGTTTTAGGTTTTAAAATTGATAAACTTTACTAATTTTTTTTAGAAATTGTAGTTATTAAATTAGAGCTAAATTCTGAAGCTGCAATTCATGCTACAGCATCAACAGGAAAAATTACATGATACCACAAATGTTCGTTCAGATCAGTGTTCCACTAAAATTATTGTGCCTACACAGGTAAGTCACAATTACCTAAAGTAGAAGGGTTACAAAAGTGAAAACTGAGTAAATTTCCCCAGTTTATGCTAACAGTTTTTATTAAAATTTTTTTTAAGAAAAAATGAGATAAAATTGCTAAAGTGTATCTGAATAACCTAACCAGAGTTAATCCTAGAGTCACAGTTTGCTTTTTATAGTGCTGGAAAATATTCTTGCAAAAATATTTTCATATTAGACTAAATATCTAAATTCTTAGATGAATTAACTTATTTTATTGAACATATTCCTGATTTGATTTTCTATTAATTCCACTGCAATCAGCGGAGAATAAAACTCTTAGAAATTAGGACACTGACATTAAATAATTTTGACATACAAAAAAATCTTGAACAGAAGAGGCAATGTTTTGTTCGTAGGATATTAAAGTATAATATTATATAATATTATATTTAACTTTGTTTTCAAGAAAGAGTGAACAGTGATAATACATTGGAATTGAAATTAAAAGTAACACATGGGCAAGGGGCTTACAGCTGCTCTGTTGCTCAGCTGAACTGAGTTGATTTCCAGAAAACAGATTTGAAAAAGGAAAAGAGACCTTTCAAGAATGGAGAGTTACACTATTTCTCTTCCACTGTAAGTTGTGCAAAGCAGTCCTGGTATTCTAGTTGAAGCCACAATTAAAATGGACTTATTCACATGCTGGAGTGCTCTAAGATTTCAAACATAGTTAACTACCCAATCTTATACATTATCGCTTAAAAAGATGCCATTTTCTTTACAGCTATTTCTCCCATTATTAAATTCAATGCACGACAATGTATAAGAAAATCACACTACTTCCTTCTAAAATGAAGTTCAGTCCTTTCATAATGATCAGATCCCATTCCCCATGTTTAACATGCTTTTTTATTAACTTAAAGTTGCTTCCTTTACTTATAGCCATCACCAGCGGCAGTGAATAACACAGAAACCAGATAATATCAATTGAGTGTTCTAACTATAGTTGGGACATGCATCAAGAACACTCTAAATTATATTTTCTTATCCAGTTTTAAATCTCAGCCTCTTCAGGAAAATAAAATCCCAGTTTTGGAAATAGTAATAGTAACTTGAATTTACACACCATCACCAATTCTTTTCTGAAGTAGCCAGGGGCATTTTATGTCTTTTCCAAAGCAAACAACAGCGAAAAGAAAGAAAAAGAAAAGAAAAGAAAAGAAAAGAAAAGAAAAGAAAAGAAAAGAAAAGAAAAGAAAAGAAAAGAAAAGAAAAGAAAAGAAAAGAAAAGAAAAGAAAAGAAAAGAAAAGAAAAGAAAAGAAAAGAAAAGAAAAGAAAAGAAAAGAAAAGAAAGAAAAGGGGGGCAGAGGGAAGAAGAGGGGAAGAAAAAAAGGGGAAAATCACCACTCATTCTCTGACACTGAGTAATCTACTACAAAAACAATGAAGGAAAAGAGAGGTAGGGGTAAAAGGCATGGTGGACAAAAGGCAGACAGAGGTTGCTGTAAAACCTTAAGCACATTCTGAGGGAAAAGCAGGGAGCAAGGGTTTCCAGCACTCCTTCAGAAGTGCCATGGGTTTAGGCAGCTTTCACAGTGAAGTGAGATCTACCACTGCACACCAAGCACACACTAATATGTCCACCTAAATATCTCCAAATGCAGATTATAGCTCAAGGTCTGCACTCTCATTGAATGGTTGCTTCCCTTTCATAGACCAGGACGAGAAGGATGATATAAATCAAAGTCAGTGCCTTTCCAATGAAGATGCTGGATCTTGGGATATGGTTTACTACTTAACAAGCTTCACAACCAGACTGTGTCGAAGTGGGACAAAAACAAATTCTGGTTGCTGTAAGTACTAAGCCTGGTTCTGATGACAAAAGCACAACTTAAGTCTTCCATAGACAGATATACTGGGCTTATGAGGACAATAGGAAAGCACAGAAAAAAAAAATCATGTCATATAAGCAAACTCCTTTGAGTAGGAATTAACAACAGATTCCCATAGTTTTAGAACGGATTTGCACAATAATTCCCCCTTGGTATTTTGGCAAAATCTGGAATTGGGCAGGGCACACATGGATACTAAACAAACAAATACACTGGGAGGAACAATCATTTGTTCTTTTCTATGCTGTTGGTTAACACCATAATGTTTTATTGAAAGGTTCTATGAAAAAATGCCTTCTTATTATTATATACTAAGGAATATATTGTAATTTCAATATGCTGTTATTTAAATGAAACTGAGGGAGGAGACTTTCGGACACAGATACTTCAAAGGGATTCTCGATGTCTAGAAGCTAGGCAAATATGGTGAAGTCCCCACCTTGTTGTCTTCAGGGACAACAAAAACAGCAGTCTCCTATGTCTGACAAATCTCTGATGCTGCAGAGGCAGTTACTGCAAAGCTGGTACACTAAGGCACGTGAACCCACAACCCATCAATTGTTGAATGGCTATGGTTGCTATGACCAGGTGTGTAGGCAATTCCTAAAAGCTGATAAATTGCCACAACAGACAAATTCAAACACACTGTACAGTCTGTATATACTTGCCAATCTACCGCAAGAACCAAGACTGAACAGGCCAAATCATATCTAATACCCCTGCTCCTGGCGCTCTGCTCCCTGGCTGTGATAGGTATCTCCCATCACTCCCACTTTACAGTCCCTGGTCCTGTTTGTCATGGCAGACCTTCTGGTGGGTTGGGGTCCTTTGAGCAGAAGGTGCTTAGAGTGCAGTTTCAGTGTCATCATACCATTCACTCACCTCTCTGACTTTCTTTATTAGTTTCATCCGGGTGGAGTGCCCTGAAGCCATGTGGGTTGGTGGACAGGGCACTGTGTTTTGGCCGTGGAAGCAGGTGGCCAGTAAGAGGCAGGTCTCACAAATGGGGTTCGAATTGGGTGCCATCCAGATCACCTGGGAAGGAATCGGGTGCATGTAGTGGAATCAGCTCATCCCCCTCACCCACAACATGCAATGACAAGGATGCCAAGACCTTGAGCAAGCCATCTTAGTGGCAATATTCTGATATCAGTCCTGGTCTAGAGATCCTAGTGAGAGTGATACAGAACCAGACAGTCTCCAAACCAAGGTCTGAACCCCTGCACCTGACTCTGCTAACAATGCTGCTGGGTACTAAGGCAAGAAAGCAAATAAACACCTCTCCTTCACAGTTTCACCCCGCTCCTGCCTGGGTATGACTGAGGAGCAGTAGGTCCGTACCTTTGTTATTGATGGATTTTGCACAGACCCATAGCAGGAATCCAACTGCCTGAGTTATAATATAAGATGCCAGATAAGTAATGTGCTAAATAATTTTTTCAGTAAATCATGTATGTAAGAGGACCATGTAATTTGCCGTAATATTTAAGGCTACATTTTATTGTTCTCCTCAAAGAAGTTACCCTGTGTTGTGGGTTCTAAGCACTGCAGATACAGATGCATGGCCACCAAATATACAGTTCCTTATTCATCTACAAATGAAATATGAGGAACTAAATGTTTACATTACCTACATTTTCTGTGCAAGCAATTGTCCAGAATTGCACCTACATTTGCAATCACTTGACCTAAAATGGAGCCTTGCCCTTGCGTGCTTGCAGCCCACAGAGCTCATGGCCTCCAGTCAGAATGCAGCCAAAGGACAGGGAGTGATATCCCTGTGCTGAATACTCAAGCCCCTAACAGCTGATGAAGTTCAGCTGAGACAGACCTGAGGTAGTTGCTGCTTAGGGGTTTGGCCAGCATGTCAGAGGAAGACTTCATTCAAACTATGTTCACAAACCCCTCTGAATTAGGAGGAGTATTTTCTGCAGCTCCAGTGGGTTTGGGATGAGGCCTCCGAACAGTGTACCATTTCCAGGAACAAGCTTGCTCTTAGACTCCCCCAGTTACAAGATTTTTCCCATTAATGAGGATCAGCTCCCTTTGGCAATATGCACATCTGCTTCCTGCAACGCACACAGAAAGTCATTCTGAAAAGCAATTATTTCCAAGCTATTTGCCTCTCAGCAAATCATACAGACATATGCCAGGTCTTCTTCATTCTCATACATGTGTAAATACAGACCACCATTTTTTTTCAGTTTGAACGTCCATGATGTTAGTCCAGCAAGTCACAAGCATCAGATGTCTGAGATCTGCATTTTTAATACAATACATGTTTATTAAGTGTTTTGATGTCAAATGCAGGTTACAAATGTGTTCATATTGCAGTGATTTCAGCTATTTTTCTTAATGCAGTAGTCAGTATAAGCCATGCAATGCAAAAGAAAATACTCGGAGTATTCATCCTTTGTAACAATAGCATAATTATCTGTAGAAGCACCTGAACACCACCCTCAATGCACCTCCCTGCGTAAATAATGCAATACAACTGAGCTCTGTATGAAATGTGTATGACACAAAACTGTTAAGCTCTCTGAAAAATCTGTTTTCCTCTTCAGTTTCTCTGATTCACAGTCACCCTGTTTGGAAGCCATATGACAAATCTGTGAGTATGATATACCAGGAAAATTATTCAATTGCTTACGTATAAATGACAACCTGGGACATCAGATAGTTAAATCTGAATAGAAACTTGACAAAGCATCTTTTGGTTTCCTGTGGAATGTTTTGTACAGAATCACAGGTTGAGCTTTCAACTCCCGAAACCCAAATATGAACAACATTGCTAACAAAAGCCCCAGGAAATCCACAATAAATAAAATAAAAAATGTTCTCCGTCCAGAGGTTCAGTTTCATGTTAAACTAGTGTGACTGCATATTGTAAAGACAAAAATGTGAAGTCTTCCTGCCTTTTTTGTGGGTGAATTCCCACTGATGTGTGGGACAAGGGCTGAAATGTAGCCATTGGAACCAATTGGAGAGGTCAGGCTTGGCTGCTGCCTGACAGGTCTGGGATGTCAGTAAGAGTTTTGCCTACAAAAAGCCTAGAGTATCCCATGCCTTAAAACAAATGTATATCATTTAAAAGAAGTGATCAAATAAATACTTTGTAAAAGTACGCAAGACCTTGTTCTTTGGTCTCAATTTTTCTGGTCTTTCTCACACAGAGGGATTTTCCAGGGGAGTTCTTGAGAAGCAAGGTGTTATCTTCCATGACTAAGGCAGGGGAACAAGTCTTTCACTTGCCTGGTAGTTATGGAACTATTTGCAAACTGTGGACAGGTGAACTTTGGATGTTGATGATGCTTAAATACGTAGAAGATATTTGTTGGAAAATGCAGAATTACCTATCACTCACACAAAATCCATTGTTAATGTGCTTCAGAGCACATTTCCTCTGCTCCTGTTGTGAAATTGGGAAGTCTGAGTTAAACATCCTCACTTGATTCCCTCCTCATGTAGGCACCTCTGATTTTGATAATACAGACGTAAAACTGGAATATCACAGAAAAATCACTTCTCTTTTCTGGGGGAAATCTTATGTCTGCCTCCTTAAGACCTTTAAGAGCTTTTGTAACGAGCTTTGCCCAAAAGAGATAAGGAAATAGCATTTACCCCGAAGTACAACGACACAGCCTATTTCACCGTAGTCCTTCTGGCATATTAATTATGTCTGAGACTTCCCCATTTTCCCACCATTCCAGATACCACCCTGCTAGATTCACAAATGAACCAATGTTCTCTCATGTCCCCTGCTCGTCTCTTTACACCCAAAACCATATACATTGCAAGAGACCATGGATCCCATGAGGTCAGAGAATTTTGACTTTACTGTCACAGACAGTCACTCCAGACTCACTGCACTTCAGCAAAAAGACAGTAAGTCAGTGCTATGTGTCGCAGGAATTTGGTTCATAAACTTCATTTCGCACTGCCTGGAATAAACATTTTGGCAAAAGGATTGTGGCAAAAACTGCAAATAAACACATTTTCCCATCCTTGTTTAGCATGATTTTTTTTAACACATTCTAAATCAGCAAAGTAGTGAACTTGTGACAGACAAAGCAATTAATGCACATTCAAATTAATTCTCTGGATAACAATTCTGGATACTATATGAATAGACTGGTCTATGTGTTGGAACTTTCCAAAGCCAAATTCTGTTTGCCTATATTATTACAGGGAAGAAGCTGGGAAGAATCTCCTCTGTATCGTCTTTTAGAGAGCAGAGTTCTGAATATGGCTTTTCTGCCCTTTGAAACTCTCCGGGCAATTTATTTGGATAAATTAATTGCATTTTATTAATAGCAATTTTCTCAAGTTTTAAATAGTGCATATGTTTAAATAACATTTACCAGGTGATCTTT
Source organism: Oxylabes madagascariensis (assembly GCA_013400675.1). NCBI lineage: Eukaryota > Metazoa > Chordata > Aves > Passeriformes > Timaliidae > Oxylabes > Oxylabes madagascariensis. The sequence goes on along the minus strand of VYZR01055048.1, from coordinate 102 downwards.
CAGATTGAACAAAACTTTAAAGTAAAACTGGTATTGACAATAGAACAGTGATGTATTATGAAGACAAAACCATAAATATTGAAAGTAAAAAAGAAAAAAAAA
>VYZR01055031.1:1842-12958 GCA_013400675.1 Oxylabes madagascariensis | reverse complement strand
ATATAAACCTTATTTAATATGTATATATATGGATAAACTTCTGTGAAGTCCATAGTCATTACAAACCACAAGTGAATGTTCACCAGATTACACTGGGTGAGGCATTTGGACCAAGAGATTACTTTAATCTAGCATTAAATTTATTACTACATAATCTAAGCAGTCTTATTAAATTTAAAATGCAAGTATTTTTAAATTTCCATTTCAAAATAGTTGCACTTTTGATATGGTTTGAAATATTTGAAATTTAGTTTAAACATCTCTAGTATAATTACAGAACAGAAAGTTTGTAACAGAAGGAGATGAAATAAATGAAAGAATTAAAATCATATTCAAAAGCAGAAAATTCAGCAAAATTCTGCCAGAAGAGTAATTAATCCCAGAATCACAGTATAGTTTGGGTTGGAGGAGACCTTAAAGATCATTACCCGTTCCAACCCCCCTGCCATGGGGAAGAACAACTTCCACTATCCTAGGCTGATCAGAACTCCATCCAGCCTGGCCTTGAACACTTCCAGTGATGAGGCAGCCACAGCTTCCCTGGGCAACCTGTGCCAGGGCCTCACCACCCTCAAAATTAAGAATTTCTTCCTTATATCTAATCTAAACGTACTCTCCTTCAGCTTGAAGCCATTCCCCATTGTCTCATCACTACCTGCCCTTGTAGAAAGGCCGTCTCCAGCTTTCTTGTAGCTCCTTTAGGTATTGGAAGGGCCTCTAAGGTCTCCCTGGAGACTTCTCTTACCCAGGCTGAACGACTCCAGTTCTCTCAGCCTGTGTTCTTATAGAGCAGGTGTCTTCAGTCAAATCGTTTCACTTCTGGAAAATGGAGTTTTGGTTGCTTGAATGTTTTAAGTGTTCAATAGACTTCTGTGTGAGATATTTAAGTGATGAATCTCAATTTTACTTCTCACTTGAGGACCTTCAGTCCTGGAGCCACCCCTGGATTTTGTCACTTTCCTGAATTAATTCATTCTCATTCCAATATTGTCTAATTGGTGAATGAGGTATCCAAGACACCAAGGATGCCTTGCCAAGAACTTACTATATTTGAAGCTATAACTATAATTTTCCCTCCCTACATATGTGCACATAGTCAGGGGAGCGAGGAAAGCCCAAAATATTCATCACCATGTGATGCTGGCTGCTAGAAACAGGGAAAATGGTGCCTGTAACCTCCAGGGAGTTAGTTCATCATTAGATTAACCACCACTGAGGTAAGGCCATATATCATGAAAGGTGACAGGCGCAGTGTTGGCAATACAAGAATAATAAGTAGAATAACTTGCACTGTCACTGTGCGTGGGAATGGAGGAGAAGTCTTATAGATGCTGCTGAGGAAGGGGAGGCTGAATAGGTAGTCATTACCTCAGGAGAAAAATGATAAACTACATTCTTATTCAGCAGATGTGTCTTTGCTTATCAAGTTTATCTGCATTTCCAGTACACTATGAGAACCAAATACATCAGTTACTCAATGTCTAAACATGCTTTTCCAACATGAAAAATATGTTGCCTATCCTGATAAGAGCTTAAATGCTTTTCATTTAACCTTAGCTTTCTCTACTTCAGTTTTAATGACAAATTGCTATCTACGTGAATTGTTTTCCAGCTAAGCTCCTCAGCACAACATTGCTAGGGAATACCACAGCATGAATCTCCCTGTACCTCACAGGAGTGCTGGCCTCAGGCACTTGGTGTTCACTGGGACTAGAAAAGGCAACCAGCTGAAGTCCTTTTGCACTCAATGGAGTTCAGAGTGATTGAAGATAAAATCCTTCAGAACAGTGGATGAGCAGTAGGTCAATGTTTTGGGTTTGTTTGTTTTTTGTTTTTTAGTTAACAAAAGGGGAAGATTTCATTTTGAGAGTTCCCCACAGAGAGCAGACATTTATTTACAAGGGACAGAGCAGACTCCATGACACACAGAATTCAGCATCCTCATCCTTAGTTTAGTTTCAGCCTCTCTCTACCTTTTCCATTTGCTTCAGAGTTTCATGAACTGAAATAAAAATACAAATAGAGTCAACATAGGTTGACTCTTCCTTCTTCAAATGAGCAAGCCCTTTACTGTTAACATCTTGGCATCCCTGCCTCCCCCGCAAAGCTGGCAGGGCTGTTTTGCACATCCCATTCATGTTGGTCATGGAATGCACCAACAAATGAACAAAGAAATCTTTCTCTGTTTATGCCTTTTACCAGTCCCTGGATCTGAATTGTCCTCAAGCATCTCCTGTATTCTTTGTCTGATAAACCTGTCTGTCTCATTTGAAATGTACCAGAAGTTGTAATGCTGTAGCATGTGAGGCTCTGGGAACATTTCAAACCATTATTTCCTTGGCTCAATTCAATGCAACATGTAAAAAACCTCTAATTTTAGCAATCCAAACTAGCGCTTAAGTGCTTTTTCAGCAGAAGATTGGAACTAGAGATCAGAGTATGATTATTGACTTATGAATGTGAAAAAGCATATTACTTGTATGCATGACAGCAATCCTGTACTTAAAGGTTCTTTATCAACTTAATATTCCTCATAAACTATTCCATTTCTTTTATCTATAATTCCACGAACTTTTGAAAACAAAATATGTCTTCCTCTTTCTATGATGTCTCATCTCTACACTACTGAATCAGTAAACTTTACAGAATGGATAAAAATAGGCTAGCGAGCCACTAATTTGTTTTACAACCTCTCAAAATTTTGATTTTTTTCAGAAAAATACCATTTAGATAGTTGAATCTCTTAGCACATTCGTATAAGGCATTCTAAAAAGTTGATTTTAGTGCACCAGCAAAAACCTTCATCACTTGACCACTTCATGCTGTTACTGAATTCTCCAGGTTTGGCATACATAATGTGATCCTCATGGTGTCTGTCCTGACTGACGCAGCTGAGCCTAGAGAAGGGTGATGGTGTCACCTGCCATGGCAGCAGGCCCCAGGGCACGGATAAAAATCCACAATAGCTCACGCTTCATCTTGCCATAAGCTCTGCCCAGACAAATCCCCCACACACTTTAATCAGGCTCTGCAAGGAGTGGCATCTCTTCTTTCTGTTTCCATGTTCCCTCTCTCCTCCTGTGTAGTCTCCTGCACACTTTAATAGGCAACTGGGCCTAAAAATGGAGCTCTGACTAAATAAATATACTGATTTAGTTCAATCACTTATCAATCAAGAAATGATGACTTACTGCTATTAGTATTAACCAGCCAAAACAGGTGGTGCATTAATGAAGATAGTGCAGACATAAGTAATCAAAAAAATAATTTTGCAGTATGAAAAATAAACAAGACATTGGGTAACTGCTGAAGATTTAGTAAAATAAAAAAAAAAGTTTGTTTATACTTTTCTCAGTGTGGAGTGGCCTATGTTTTAAATTAATCTTAAAAACCAGAATAGAAAAAAACAGAACCACAAAATCCCCTTAGTATGTGTATTCTGAAGAAAAAAAACCCAACCCTTTAATTAGAACAGCATATTATTTACGTATCTAGATTTTAATTGCACTCACTTGATATAATCAAAATTATTTTCATTACAATCAAGATTTTTACTCTTTTCTAACTCCATTAAACTCTACTATTCATGGAATGGAAAAAAACCGCTTCTGAACAAAATTATGTCACCAGACATCTCTTGAATCTGAATTGAACCCTATTTCTTTTCATAGGAATAGTATTTTTTAAATGGACATTACACAGTTCTAGAAGCTTGCACACACAGACAGGGCCAACCCATGGTTGTCTCTGGGTGTCTCCAAAGTGGTCCTCCTGAGGATGCTCTTCCCCAGCCCCACGCTGCTTCCACAGGACTCTCCAGGAGCCCCCAGCCGCTCCCGGGGTGGGCTGTGTCCCCTCCTGCCTCCAGCAGCAATGGGAATGTCAGCGGGGCACCCACAAACCCTGGCTCCGAGCTGCAGCAGGAATGGGGCACAGGGGGGGATGCTCACACCTCCTGGGGCCGTCCCTCTGCTCCTGGAGAGCCCGGGCAGCTCCAGGGTATCTCTGCTCACACAGCTCCCTCTGTTTGTCAGCAGCACCCCTGGGCCCCCATCTGAGCTCCCACACAGAAATCACACCACAGAGTTCACATGAGACAGGTAGGAACACGCCACGGAGCTGGCTCCACTGCTTTGGGGGTCAGGGTCTCTCCAGGGGCTTCAGAGCCACGCACGTCACACAGGGACTTTTACAAGAGAGTCTTTTACAATATTGTAATTCTTATTCTATTACCTTCAAACATCAAATCAGTTTAGATATATTTTTCAGAAATAGTCCCTTGGCCATTGCCATCACTGTGACTGCTGAAACAAATCAAATGGGGCTTGACAGACTTCAGCATCAGACCTCAGCCAGGCAAAGTAGCTAAAAAAACTTCAGAACAAGCACGGAATTTCCTCACAACACTTCAGTGTTCAGAAACAGCCAAATACCAAACTCCTTAGTGTAGCAAGTCCCTTGTAGGTGCACAGTATTTAATAACTCCCTCCTTTGAGTCAGTTTGTTAAGCTTCCTGCATTTTTGAAACATCCAACAATCCTCTGAAAATGTGTGAAACATTTCCGAATAATTTTTCTTTTAGAGTTATAGCACAAACTCTTAATTAATTTCATTAACTTTTGTATTAGCTTAGTTTCACTTCACTGGAACAAGTCTTTATTCTCTATTTCTGAAGAAATTTTAAAATAAATAAAGGGGGGAAATATAAAGTAAACTCAACAAAAGCAATTACAAATAACCTTTGGACCACAAGTTCTACTTTATTAAAATAATTAAAAACTTCAAGTAATTTTTTTTTCAAAAATCTGGTTATTTCCAGCTCTTTGGGTGTTGAATTATAAGTAACACATTTGCAATTTGTGCTGTTTTGTCATGTTAACCTGTGTGGTCCACTGAAGAAGATTCACTTGAACTACTCACAAAGATGATTTCCTGCTAAGAAGTTGAATCAGTATAAAAATGTTTTAGTGTGCATAATTTAAACATCTGTTAGAATAACTAGCATTTTCTTCCTGAGGAAATTATATTCATCCCTCTTTGTTCCCCTTACAGTGAAACATACTATTTTTACATGTTTATTTCTGTTCACTAACAAAGCTAAATACAAAAGAGCAATTTAGGTAATGTCTTTCCCCTTTCTCATAAACAATTTGATTTGATTTAAACAAAATCTAAAATTTCCACACAGAGAATACATACTGTAATAATAATACAAGTTAAATAATAGAGTAGAAAGTTTTAATGTATATATATATATGAGCTATAAGATTTTTCTGAAAGTTAGGGAAATTCAGATCAAGATTGGGATTTTTAACCTCTGACTCTTCCCAAAATACCAGGAAATCATTCACCAGCAAGCATGAGGTTTCAGCATTGTAATGCTCTTCAACTATGACACACACAGACACACCACAAATTTCATATATTCTTAATAGCCAAGGATAATTCTGATCTGTGTTCACCCCGATGGTCTTTCAGTTTTCACCAAATCACAAGTGTGCTGCTGCTGGGATATCTTGGCCATCAGAAAATCTGACCCTTGGGATCATTCCATTTCCAAGAGCTTTGCTTCTGGTTGGATAGATATGAGAGATGCATAGGAAGCATGCCCACGTTCTGTTCCCTGTTTTTCTATCAGTTTATTTAGAACATAGCCCATAGGGGCCGTCATAAATTTTGTAAGGTAATTCTCAGCAATGGCAGTCCAAGTGACTAAATTCTTAGTCAGTTTTTCTTCTGAGTAATTAAAATATATAAAAGTGCTTTTTTTTTCCCCCCTTGTACATACCTGGGCTACTACTCATCAGTTTCTTAGGACACAGCCTGGCTTAGCTGTATGTGCTCTGTGTCAAACACACAATTAGAGCTGCTGGATTGCAGCTCACAAGGTCAAGGCTACCTCTGGCTATGAGAAGTTCTAAGAGGCCCAACACATGAATGGGAAGTTCCCTGTCATCACAAACTGTGCCTTTCCTATTCTCTCAATTTCTGTATTAGAGCATCAGCCACAATGTCTCCTGCCTGTAAGACACAGCAATTATCACTGACTGAAACCTCACTCACTATTGTGAGTGGCCACTGAGCAACTTTGTCAGGAGGTCAAATAACTCTTTCATATTACTTACCCAGCAGGATTGAAGGGATTTATTGTCCATCCTTTTTGAAACACAAGTTAATGGGAAGAAAAGGATGGTGGCATTTTCCTCAACTTTCAAAACCTGCAGAAAACTCTTTACAGAAAACACACATAAGCAGTTTTTAAACACATTTTAAAGACACGATATTTTTGAGGAAGAATTTCAGTCAGAGGTGCCTTTAATGACAACTTGAAGTATCTTGAAGTCCAGCAGACTTTCTCTTCAGCAGAAACCTGCTGAACACAGCAGTGTCAAACTAAGCAAACCACCAAACCCCTTAATTGAAGGGATGTCCTTCACACATTTAGTGGAGAAGGTTTTAAAGATGATTCACAACAGCAGCACACTGACATGGTCTCTCCCAAGAGAGTTTTGTCTCCCAAATCACCCATCGCCCATGCTGATTATTGCAGGCTTAGGATCTTTGGCAATCTCTTGCATCTCTGGGTAGATGTTAATCAAAAGACAACATTACCAAAAGTCCAGGATACTGTGCAAAACATTATGTCCAAGAATCCATTTCACTGAATTTATCTCAATGCTAAAATTTTCAAACGAAAGGCAAAATTCTGTTCCTCTGTATTTATAATAAATGTCTGTGAAGTCAGTATCAACATTTTCCTACTACAGACAGCACACTGTGCTTTTTTCAGTTTAATTTCTGCATCTGCACCTTCCAGGGAAAGATTTGCTCAATAATTCTCTCACTGAAAATATCCAAGAAACAATGATATTTTAGGATATTATTCATTGTGTATAAATTTTAATTACCCTTAAATATACTACCTTAATAAGGGGAAATTATTGCATTTTACAGACAGACGAGAAAGTGAAATCATTGGGGTTTTCTGTTTGAGTATTCCTGCTCCTTTGTATTAATTCAGTTTGACTGTTGGTGGAGTTAAAATTTCATTATAGAGTGAGTTATTACTTCTAATAAGATATTACTGAAACATTTTTTCTAGTTTGAAATCATGTTTGAATGATGTACCTTATGAGCTTAACTTTTAAGGGCTAAACCATCAGGGAAAAAATGTTAAAAAGTAAGTCATTGTCCTGGGAGGTTAAAACTGGTTCTTGGCACAGCCTGAGCAAGGGCTTGTCTGTGGGCTGGCCACGATGGGAGGTGGGCTGACCATGGGCTGTCCGAGTGGCAGTGCCCTCCTGCTTCTTGTGGAGGGGCAGAAATGTGCCAGGTGGACATTCTGGCATTGGACAGCAAACCCTGCCCCTCCTGTGAGCCAGGGTTGGGCACTGCAGGGGGAGAAGTGAAGCTTTTTTCATCCGTGTCACACACACAAATTAAAAGATACTTAGCAGTCAAATATTAATACAAGCGAGTACAGTCTCATTTCCTTTCACTTCGAAGTGTGTGTCTGGTACTCTCTGCAGTCTAGTCCATATAATTTAGAGGGTCTGACATCTATTGCCCTGATCTCATTTATCACCAGCCCATCTTCATTTTAGAAGCACAGATACTCAGTGTACAATTTTTACTGTAAAATTGAATTTGTTTCTCGTGACAGAGTAGGCTTGCTGAATTTATGATTCAGTATTGAACATCCTTCACCTTGGAAGTAGCTCTCCTGCTGTAAAAACGAGGCATCTCTCTCATGAGGACACTATAACATCATGATACAGATGCCCATCCTGTTAGACAAGGTCGTGCCAGGAGAAACTAAACTTAATTTTCTGAGACTTTACAACACTTAGCCCTATATTTCACTTTACAAGGATAAATACTGGGAAATACTTTATCCCAATGTAACAACTGTCCTTTTGATCAGGAGAACAAGAAAAAAAAGTTTGCTGTTCAGTTCAAAATGGCTGAGAGAAGGAAAATACAAAAGACGTGCTGAAAACACATTATTTTTCTGTCTGATGGGTGCTGCCTTTGTCTTTGCATCACAGAAAATAACCAAATTATCTCTCCTGTGTTTTGGACCCAGACTCTTCATTATCTGTAGGTATTTTATTCAAGACTGTACTTTTTGACTGTCTCAAATCCTTTGTCACTGATCTCACTGCTTTGCTCTACCTTAGTCTAATCATTACAATTACTGTCAAGTTCTCAAATAAAACTACCACTAAATTGGTCTTAATTAACTCCTGTTACACAGAAATAAGGACATCTTGCTATTTCTATCTTGTCTTCAGACTTTCACAACCTACTTCCAGTCTGCAAATCACATCCTTCTTCGGCAGCCCTTCACACACTCCTGAGATAACAAAGTTCTGCACTAACTGGACCCCTCTGCCATCCAGGGACAGCAGCTGCAGAAGCACTGATGGGTCCATCTGGTTCCGTCTCTGAAATGCAACCCAAGAGGTTGCAAATCCTCATTTTCCAAGAAGAAAACAAACCTCTGTCTTTCACATTATGCCTTGCCTTCCTCCCCTGTTTCACCTCATCATTATTTGTACAGTTCCCAACCAGCCACAGCTCAGCTCCTGCGTGCAAGAAAGCAGAAACCCCCATTCTGAACTGCTGCATCCTTTGTAGCTCATTTTCCTTCTCTAGAGAAGCTCTGCTGCTGCTGCCAGCTGTTAAAGGTGCTCAGTAATTTTCCAGCCAAAGTAAACACCCACAGCCTCTAATTACTGCCTGTCAAAAACCCTCTCAGACTTAAGGAACTGAGATGCTGCAGACTAAAGCTCCTCAGATCTGTCTGGATCCTTTTACAACCCCCCCAAAAAAACCAGTTCACAGCTGGGGAAATATTTTCCCAATTATAATTTAAATTAGAGTCTGTGTGTTCTGCATTTGAATGCACACTCCTGAGAGTGCAGCTGGATTCTGCTGTACTTGAGAGATTTTATAGAAGAATTACTGAAATATTTCTTAAAATATATATATACGTAAAAACCCCCCAAAAAACCAAACAAAAAACCCAACAACAACAACCCTAAACCAAAAAAAGATAAAAAGCCCAAACCAAAACAGAAAAACTTCAATTATCAAAAACCCCACATTCTCATGCTTTGTAAATTACATCTCTTTATCGATTTTGCCTTGCTCTATTTCACCATTCATAGCACTTTCCTGGACCACAGCAACAATACAGAGCAAAAAATGCACGGTGCTTGATGCCCAGGTTTATTCTCACTTTTAAATTCATTAACCTCTGTGGTTGCAAGGGACATTAGAGGATCATGGACCAAATGTTCCACAGCATAAACTTCCAGCAAATCATCAAAAAACTTTCAAAGGCTTAGATCAAGTGTAAAGCCTCTTTTTTAACAAAGAAGTTGACAGCCTGATGTGCTTTTGATGTGTTTATTCTTCAGCTAGAAGAAGAATTCTTGTATCCTTGAAGGGACTCTGGTTGATTATGCAATTGTATCACAAGGTACTACAAGCAAAGGATGTATAAACCTGCATTTATCTGGGAGAAATAAAAGATTATTGTACTAAGAGCTCAACTCTTCTCAGATGTTTTGGGTTTTTTCCCCTTCCCCAAGCAGTTCAAATTCTATAGGACCTAACCTCTGATTTTGATTCCTTTTCTACCACTGTATATTTCTCCCTAACTAAGAACAAATCACAAGAAGAAGCTATTTTGAAAATGCCTTGGACATGTTTTGGCCAATAAATCCAGTGTAATCAGCAGGCTTGGATTCCCAAAGTTGAAGGTTTATTTTAGAACAGCATGCCATGTTTAATCAGTTTTCCTAATGCTGCACAGTAGTATCTGCTTTGACAAGAATATGTTGATCATATTACAGAATGATTACTGCTAATGGAGATCTTTTAGACAAGATTAGATTTTGCTTCTGTCCAGATGCCTCAAAGAATATTATTAGTTTTTGGTGTCATATTTTTGTAATATTAATATGATCAGCTTATGGGCTTACTCATATGCTATAACTGCAGCAATTTTTCTGACAGTTAAGCTGTCAGGACCATGCAGTATTTAACCCAGTGAGCACTGCTGCAATCTGGATCAAATTAGGCACTGCCCACACCATCTTATCATCACTGTGAGGTGGCCAATGAATATTCTGATGAGCCCCCCACCTCCGAGGTTCAGATATTTGCATTGTGCAGCTCAATAGCTGTGTCCAAGAAAGCTGATTACTTCATGGAAATATCCCTAACAGTGAATCTGCATACTTTTAAAGGAGTGTAGGTGCTTTTTTTCCCACATAAATCAGCAAAATGAGATTCAAAGCTGCGCTGGTTTCACAGCTAATTAATGTGGCACTGCAGCCTATTAGTAAAACAGTTGTGGTGATAGTAGGTTTTCTGTATACATACAGAAAGGATAAATTACTTGAATATAAAGCACTTTTCTGTCCTTCTTTCAAAGTTACTGAAGATGTACAAGAGCCTCGCATGACCTGTATTTAATGGTTAGACAAAAAATAATTATAGAAGCTGAGAAGCTTCTATAAAATGTATTAGTTTTAATACATTTTGACTAGAGAGCCTTACAGTATCAACTAAGCAATACTATTGCCCTTAAGTTCAATACATACTGATATTCACTCTGATGGCATGCTTCATCCCTTTTGATAATACGCCTTTAAAAACAATGTCCTTTAGGGTCCAATGGACCATGAAATAGTCTCTACAAAAGTACCAGTGGTGCCAATGCTGAGACAAACATTCATTTTGGCTGTCAGCTTTAAGGACTGCAGAAGAAATGAAGCACATTTATTATATACTGATGTATTCTGACTAGATAATCCTTTTCAGTTGTAGGCACTATAAAGACAACTGCAGATTACTGTAGGGGAGCATTTAAAAAAAAGTTAGGATGGGCTGAAACAGCTGAGCTTCCAATTTCACAGTTGGGTAATTCGCCTTATAAACTTGTATTTAAAGGAAAAGTTTTACTGGCAATGAAGTACGCTAAATAAACAATCTATAATTTGAAAATGAGAAAGTTGGGGATACACAGAAATTGTGTCTACTAATCCTACATTTATTAATTAATGTTGGAATTTTCTATGCTGCTGGCATTGTCAGGGCTTTT